>PVIC010001134.1:0-76893 GCA_004025085.1 Thryonomys swinderianus
CCTCCTCCTCCTCCTCCTCCGTTTGTTTTTGAGACAGGGTCTCGCTTTGCAGTTCAGGCTGGCCCTGAGTATACACATTTCAAAAATAACATTTATTGCCAGGCGTGGTGGCTCATGCCTGTAATCCCAGCCCTTGGGAGGCAGACACAGGAGGATTGCTGAGTTTGAGGCTTTCATGGGCTACAGAGTGAGTTCAGGGCCAGCCTGAACTACAAAGTGAGACCCTGTCTCAAAAAAAAAAAAAAACATTTATTAACATTTGGCATTTAACATGTTAACATGCTGGCAAATTTCATTTTACTTTTTTTTCCACAATAGGTTAATGATTTATTGTTAGGTGTTAGAATAATTTTGAACTTCAAAAGGGACAGTTATGGTGAGATCCATTGCTTAAGACTTCTGTAGCTCCATCATATCTAAGAGAGGTGTTGTATTATTTTAGCAAATCCCTCAACGAAAAATACTTTTAAGATAGTACTATATTGGTTTTTTTGTTTTTGTTTTTGTGTTTTTGAGACAGGGTCTCACTTTGTAGTTCAGCTGGCCCTGAGCTCACTATGTAGCCCAGGCAAGCCTGGAACTCAGCAGTCCTCCTGCCTTTGCCTCCTGAGTGCTGCGATTACAGGTGTGAGCCACCACGCCCAGCATTGTGGGGTATGGTACTGATTGCTGGTGGGTGTGAGTCACCACTGCCCAATATCATATCATTGTATGCGGTTACCTGGGATCAAACCAGGGACCTTGCACTTGCTAGGTGGCGGTGGAACCACTGAGCTAAATCTCTGGCCCTGTTTTTGTTTTTTGAAGCTGTTACATTCTTTCTTTTGCTCTTTTTTGGTCTCAGCCCACTACACTTTTGTGTTTTGTGACAGTGACTAGAGAGAAAACAGCTGTTTTGTCAGGAACTATATAGAGAGTTAGGTTCACTCACTAGCTCAGTGGTTCCTTCCATACACACTACATCTATACCTCAAGATTGTTACATAGAATGGGCTCAGAGGACCTCATATTCAAATTATTTGCAGAGGAAAAGAATGACCACACACTATTGAAGGGAAAACAACAGAGGTCAAAGAAGACATGAAGTAAAGCTGTAGTAGGCATTGAGTTTGAAGATTAAAGAAAAATTTTACATTGTTGAAGAACAGAGTCTCTTCAAGTCTCTGATGAAAGAAGAGTCTCCTTGTGTAAGATCTTTTCCCAGCACCCCTAGCCAGTATTAGTTTCTTCCTCTTATATTTTCATCTGTCCTTCATTTGTCCTTCCCTTGTTGGTCTGGAGCTAAGATAGGCAGGCTTCTTAGTCTCAGGTGTTCGGTTTCTCTGCAAGGCTATGTATAGTACCTGGCTGGCTCTGTGTAAGTCCTGCTGACTTATACATGGTAGATGAGTTACAATTACTTTTAGAAATATTTAAAAATTTTTTTCTCAGCGTAAAACTAAGGAAATTTTATTACCTACCTTTTCTGAAAATCAGCAAAAATGAAGATTTGTTTCTTGGTCCTAGACAGTTATTTATTGATGATATAGTAATAGTAATGTACTATTAATACAGTGCTGGGTTTTCACTAATTCACCTTAAAAATTATTTTACTTATATTTTCGAAGTGGAATAAGCCAACAGTTAAGAATTTAAGTGTCTCTGGGTTAGGGATTTAGCTCAGTGGTTCCTGCTTTGCAAGCGCAAGGTCCCGAGTTCTGTCCCTGGTACCACATACCACAGTGCTGGGTGTGGTGGCCCATGCCTGTAATTCCAGTACTCAGGAGGCAGAAGCTGGAGATTGCTGTGAGTTCAAGGCTAGCCGGGGTTACATAGTGAGCTCAGGGCTAGGCTGAATTACAAAATGAGACCCTGTCTCAAAAAAGAAAAAAAAAAGAATTTAAGTGTCTAGTTTTTAAATTATGCATAATGGTATTAAAATAATATTAAAATTGAATTAGCACAATAATTTTAGTAAATGGATATTGTCCAAAGCAGCTGTGCCTCAAGTGGAGTAGTGATGTAATAAATTATTTCCCCCCCTTTAGCTTTGTGACTAGTATCTCTTGCTTTATAAGATGTTTTTGTCAGGGAAATAATAAAGTATTTGTGCAAATTTACAGTAGTAGATATGTTGGAAACTTTATATTTGATCTACTTTAGAGTTATTAAATATTTGCTCTGAAGAATGTATGTATTATCTCTTTTAAAAGATACTGAAAATGCCGGACGTGGTGGCTCACACCTGTAATCCCAGCACTCGGGAGGCAGAGACAGGATTGCTGGGTTCACAGTGGCTTGCCTGGGCATCATAGTGAGCTCAGGGCCAGCCTGAACTACAAAGCGAGACCCTTCTCAAAAAGCAAAAAAAAAAAAAAAAAGATGTTGAAAAGGGAAAGACTGGATTTTACAAATAGTATAAATCAGAGACAAAATTAAAAACCACCACAGAGGGCCCTTTTTGGAGAGCTCATGGTTCCTTGTTTCTTGCCAAGTGTCTTGCATTTGGTAAGTAGTGAAACATGTTTTTAAAATCCTCTTTATTGTATCTAGTGGTATTAAAAGAAATACTGAGCTGCCCAAGTTTATCTTTGGAAATTTTTGCTTGTTTTTACTAGGAAAATGTCTTTTATGTCCTTAAAACTCAATAGCAGTGTTATACTATCAGTGGAATAAAAAGCCTTGGAACCTTGGTTGTCTCAAAGGGTAGAGGAATAAATAATTTTGAGTGGCCAGCGTTTTTGGATTTAGGAAGATTTTTCTTTTTATTGAAGTAGGATATTCACTTGCAAAAATATAACCAGAATTTGGCATGCACACCTTTAAATCATCTAGCCTGCTTCCTGGTTACTGAGTGCTGGTACTTTGGTGGCTTATAATTTATTAATTTGGATATATACAAACATTCTCATCAGCACACCACCTCCAAATTTTGTGGCATTGTGTACAAAAAACATAGACTTTAGAGCTTTCTAGGTATGTGTTTGAATCAAGACTTCCATAGTGATCTTAAGTTGCTTTACTATTAAGATCCATTTCTTGGTCATCTTTGAAATGCACAGTTAATGATATATGTACTATAGAGAGCTAAATTAGATAGAAGTACAATAGGCAGCCAGGCAGGATGGAGGCCCAAAGAGAGTCAGGACAAAAGGCGAAAACACTACATTCAGGCCAGATACACACCATTTGGGGTCAGGCCTCAAGACAGCCACTAAAGGACCAGGGCTATACACTTCCCCAAAGAATGAGATTAAGTGATAAGACTTGGTCTACATAGGTATCAGTCACCTCAGTGGTGACCAAGACCCCTAGATCCATCACCTCTGTGAGAAGCTCTTTGTTCTTTCCATGTTCTCTTGCAACAAGACTTGCTTCCCTATTGGATCTCTATTACCTAAGTAACTATACTTTGTAACCTTGTTGGTTGACCATAGATTTAATCCACACTATACTCACATGGTTTTTGCTCTGTAAAAACTTTCCTGTAAAGTAGGGTCCTCAAAACATCCTATTGAGAGCCTTTGTGCCTCTCAATAGATATCTCAATAAATAGTTCCTGCTCTTAACTTCCATTGTTCCTACATTTCATTGTTTGATTTTAGAGAACATGAACTCAACATATCAGATGTCTAACAGGTTGGTAGATAAAATATTTTCATATATTATCTCATGTTTCATATGTAAAATATAAAAGGTCATAAGGTTGTTGGAATATTAAGCAAGATAATACATATGCTAGCATAGTAACCACTGGATAGTAAAAGCTAATCAAATGTGAACTAATAGTAGGCAGCCATTTTTCCTGTGTAGTCATCCTTTTCCCTGCAGCTTTACTGGATCTTTGTTTATTCAGAAACACTTCCTTTGGTGTCCTACTGACTTGAGGGTATTTCCTTGTCTCTTGCCCTTATTTAATTAATATTATGTTGAGGACCTTGTTGACAGATTTTTCTTTGATAAACCTCGGTTCGTTTGTTCGTCATGTTGTTTATTACAGATCATGCAGATTATTAACAACACCCGGAGTCTTTTTGCCTTTGTTGGAATGCCACTTAGGGGATCTTCACAAGTTAATTAACCTGATAATTTCTCTGTCTTTTTAGTGAATAATAATGATCCCTACCTCATACTTTTCATGTGAGATTAAATAAGATACTCTATATAAAGAGTTTATGTTATACAGAAAAAACGCTAGCTCTTAATGAGCCAGGCTCTTAGTTGCTGCTTCATTTATTTGGGCTCCTGATAAACAACGTGCATATTTGTTTAGTACTTTTTATATTTATTATATAAAACAACCTTTACTATTATACAAACTAGCCAAACACAACATTATTAGTAATAGAACACCAGTAACAGAATGTAAGGAATACATATATTAAGCACATGTATAGATATGAGATGTTTATATATAAAATGTTTTCTTGGGTTTATTAGGTTAAGTGTGTTGAAAGCAGCTATAAATTATTATAGCTGATACTGTGCTTAGGGTTGATGGAACTTTAAAAAAATGATTAGTGACAGTTTCGTTGTGATGTGAGCACTTTTATTATAGCCCATTCAGTGTTACTATATGAATCCAAAAGTCATTCAAAGACCAAGTAATACTGAGGTAACTCAAAATATGGTAATACATTTCTTATTGTGTGTTTTCTCAGTTATACTAGGCAATATTTTGTTCTTATACTTGTGTATCATTTTGGGCACAATTTGACTTGTAGGTGTAATAATTTTATTTAAAGAGTAGAAAGGATAACCCTGGATTGAAAGTATGGTTTGCCAAATTGTAGAGTTAGTTATTTACTTCTGAGGTGGTGGTCCATTGAATTCTCTTCTATTCCTTTATCTTACATTTAGCTGACAAGAATTTATTACAACTACATTATTTCTTGTTAACACTTATTGGGCCAAACTGAATGCAGATTTTTAAAAAATTGAATTCTTTATTGGTACATTTTATAGAGAGCTCACAATCACATTCAACATTGGAGAATTTTTACCAGTATATGGCAAGAGTTAATTCTCATCTGTACCCATATCCCTACCCACCCCACAACCCCCCCACCCCTTATATACATGTTCTTTCTTTTTCTTTTCAAATCATATTTATTCTTTCCCCTCATTACTTTCCCCTACCACATTCCCTTTGAATATTTCCTATTTCACAAAACCTATCATACATTCTAGAACTCATTTACATCTACGGGTTCTCATACCAGAGAAAAGATACAGTACTTACATATCTGTGATCTGTTTATTTCACTTATTAATACAACATTTATTGTCATGAATATAACTACATGCTTATAGCTTTGATTAAATTGGGAAAAGGATTGTGAAAAGTAAGTAAATGAAAAGTTAGTTCAAAATTCTTTCTCTAATGATGGCAATTGAGTTGGTATCAACTACAAATAAAAGGTATTTTAGTAATGTTAACTTTAGTATCTGTTTGCCTGTGTCAAGAAGAATATTGGATATAAATTATTCTTAGGTTCTGTTTTTTTTAGATAGGGTCTCGCTTTGTAGTTCAGGCTGGCCCTGAGCTCACTTTGTAGCACAGGCAAGCCTGGAACTCAGCAATCCGCCTGTCTCTGCCTCCCGAGTGCTGGGATTACAGGCGTGAGCCACCACGCCTGGCACTGTGGTATGTAGTATTGATTGCTAGTGGGTGTGAGTCACCATGCCCAGCATTGTATGTGGTTACCAGGATCGAACTCAGGACCTTGCACTTGCGAGGCAGGTGCTGGAACCACTGAGCTAAATCTCCGGCCCTATTCTGAGGTTCTTTAAAATATCATTTATCTCCAGTTTGTACAAATAATTGACAATTTCATGAGATTAGAAGGCTACAGAGATCCAGAAAATGTAAGTGTTAAGAATGACATGAACAGATGCTTTTCAGAGGAGGATGTAAAAGCAGCTAAGAAGTATATGAAGAAAGGTTCATTCTCACTGGTCATTCAAAAGATTCAAATTGCTGGGCGTGGTGGCTCAGGCCTGTAATCCCAGCACTCGGGAGGCAGAGACAGGAGGATTGCTGAGTTTGAGACTTGCCTGGGCTATATAGTGAGCTCAGGGCCAGCCTGAACTACAAAGCCAGACCCTGTCTCAAACAAAAAAAAAGATGCAGATGAAAACAACCCTGAGATTTCATCTCACTCAACAAAGAATGGCTGGTATCTTAAAATTAACCACCAACAAATGCTGGATATATACAAAAGAATTACAAGATTCATATCACAGTGACATATGTGCACCCATGTTTATAGTAGCTCAGTTTGTGATAGCTAAATCTTGGAAACAGCTCAAATGCCTATCAGCTGGAGAAATAGATAAAGAGTGGATTTTTAAACAATAAAATGGAGTACTTCGCTTGCATAAAGAATGATAAATTTGAGTCATTTATACTCAAGTGGACATACGTTGAGGACATACTTATAAGTGAAATAAATAGGTCCCAAGTGTAAATATCTTTTCTCTGGTATGAGAAACTGAAGATATAAATGAATTCTAGATTGTATGATGGATATTGTGAAATAGAAAGTATTTGCAGGAAAAAGAGGGTTGGGGTAAGTAATGAGGGGAAAGAAAAAAATGTGATGATAATAAAAGGAAATAAAGCTATGTATATGGGGAGGGGGGTTATAGGGTGGTCAGGGGAATAGGAAAAGATGAGAATTAAGTTGTGTCATATACTGTTACAAATTGTTAATGTTGAGTATGATCACGATGTGTATGTAAAATGTACCAATAAAGATTCAAATCTGGGGCCGGAGGGTTAACTCAGTGGTTCCGGTGCCTGCCTCGCAAGCGCAAGGTCCTGAGTTCCATCCCCGGTAACCACATATAATGCTGGGCGTGGAGACACGCCCACCAGCAATCAACACCGCATACCACAATGCCGGACGTGGTGGCTCGCGCCTGTAATCCCAGCACTCGGGAGGCAGAGACAGGAGGATTGCTGAGTTCGTGGTGGCTTGCCTGGGCACCATAGTGAGCTCAGGGCCAGCCTGAACTACAAAGCGAGACCCTATCTCAAAAAGAAAAAAAAAAAAAGGTTCAAATCTAAATTAAAAAAAGAATTCGTAGGTTCATTTCTAAGGAAAGAAATGTAAAGACCAATGGCACTAAGAAGACCTATGATAAGGTCTATTGCTTATACTTGAAGCCAGGCAGCCTGGATTTAAATCTTGCTCTGCAGGGTACTTTCCATATGGCTGAAATTACTGTACTTAACTTCTCCACACCTCCATTCTTCTCTTGTAAATTGGAGGGTAGTCATAAAACTAATATGGTAGGCTGTTGTTAGCATTAAGTGAGATTATGCATGTTACATGCTTGGCTTCTATCTGGCAAATAGTAAACTCTCAGTAGACAGTTTATAAAATATCCAGAATAAAGAGTTGTTACAAACTGTGCTACCTATTAAAATATCATTCTACTGAAATGCAGCTAAGGAGCAATCTTGAGTTTGTTAGTAACTGTAGGCGAGTTAAAGTGAGTAAAATGACTCATGTTTGTCTCGGTTCTAAGTGTGTGTTGTTGGCAATGTGTCATTCCACTCTGCCCTCAACTCTGGGAATTGGATTCATATTCAAGTTAGTAATTATGCTTCACATTAGTAGCGATGGCATTTAAGTATTGTTACATCACTCCATATCCTTTTTTGCCTGTGAGTCATCTTTTACTCACATCATACTAACTAAATGTAAGAGTTACTAGTGTGATTTGGGGAGATTCCTCGAAGTCATTAAGAAGTAAGGCACAGGAGATAAACGTCTCCTCTGTTGGCTGATTGGAAGTGAAAGGGACTCTCATCTTGCTTGACTTACCCACTGAGTGATTCCTGACACAGCCAGACCACCCAGTGACCCACAGAGGACAGGGGCCTCCTGTGGGAGAGAGGGACTGGGAGAGTGTGTGCCTACAGATGGGTGAGGAGCTACAGATGGGTGAGAAGAAAGCAGAACAGGACCTGATTCAGACCCTTTAGCCCTGCCTTGGTACTTGGGCTTGAACCCAGAGCCTTGGCCCTGAGTTATACTGCCAGCCTCTCTTTTTGTTTTGTTTTGAGTCAGCTGAGTTGCCCCAGCTAGGCTTGAACTTGGATTCCCATGCCTCAGTCTCCCAGAGTATTGGCATTTCAGGTGTGCTTTCATTTCATGGCCAGCTGCCCTTGACCTGTGGAGTGTGGGAGAGAGCTCAGAGTGCCGTGGCTGAAGCCGCATTGGTGGACTTGACATGTGCTGAAAGTGCAGTCAAGAGGGCAGCCCTTTTGGTCAAGAAAGTGAGACTAGAGTTCTACGAGTAGCCTGGGAGCAAGGTAAAGGAGAGGGGCCGCAGAAAGGTGTGTTGAAACACAGGCATCTCCCCCTGTCTTTGTCTTCTAAGGGTTTCCACATTATGGTGGTCTTCTCAACAATCAGAAGTGCTAATGTAAACTTACAGATTGGGACCTTTTGGGTTTTAATTTTACTAGAGTCGAAATTTTAAATGCTACTTTAAACTAGAATGAAAAGTTGAATAAATATGAGAAAACTAAGAATTTTTAGCCAGGTATACTTGTTGAGTGATGTTCTGATGAGGATAATTTTAAATATACATGAATGTATTAAATATTTACTTTGGTGGATAATTAACTATCAGTAACCCTTTTTATCCTGTTAAGAAATATTTAGTGACTACATAACCATGTGCTGCTAGGTATTATGATAGGCATGGTACTAGTAAATGGATATGGTAAGAGATGCTGTCCTTTGTGAAGATTATAGTTTAATAGAAGAGACATGCAAATAAATATACTCAATAAAATGTCCTAGTACCAGTGTGGAAATACAATAGATCAGATGATGCGCTGACCAGTTCTATCTCTGTGGCAACAAGTAATGGTGAAATGGAGCAGCCTACACTAAGTTTTGATTAAATTTGAGAGATAACAATGCTTCTCTGTATTATAATGAGTCTTTGTGAGTAGTTGTTTTTAGAATATTAAAAGTTACCTTTTTTTTCCCTAGAAAATGGGAAGCAAGTAATGGAAGCTTACCCAGGAATCATTAAAAGCACAATTTAATTTTTTAGTTATAGAAATATTAAATGACTACTTAATGCTATGGGCTTTATGTATAAGGTATTGGTGACTACTTTATCCTTAGTGTTCTTTAAATACATGCTTTAGTACATGGGAGTGGTGGAAAAAGGCAGAAGGTATCGTGCCAATTCCTTATGATGAATATTATCACTATGTATCTAAATGTATCAATAAGTGATTTGCTTTAAAAATACATGCTTACAAATGGAAAGACGTACCACTTATACGTACTTGATCATTTTATTTGCAGAAAAAGAGGCAGGACATGGAGAGTTGTGGGGATTGTGACAGGAAAAACTCTGGTGGCAGCTTGAATCTGATTAGAAGGGAAGTTATTTGAGCAGTAGCATTGCAAACGCACTTAGAAAAGAAAGTGTGCAAATGCAACGTGCCTGCTGCTCTCTGGGGCCTGGCAGTGCTGCACATGGCCTTGACTTGCGGTGACTGAAGGAGAAAGCCAGGCTAGTAGAATTTAGGTATGTCCCTTTCCCCACTCTACTTGCTTAGCATTTGAGCTTCTAATTGGAATTTATCTGAAGAAATGTATGCTTCATATTTAAGGAACAATTTAAAATTGTTAATTTAAGGCATGATGTAATGGAAATACTGATAATACTTATAAATTATTTACATACTGATAACTAAAAGTTAATTTAAAAAGCTGGGGGTGGTTCTTTTGAATGATTCTGTTGTATTAGATACTGCATGTTAAAAAATAGAAAATATGCAAATATATATGAAAAACTTGTTTTGGAGAGGAAATTTGGTCATCTCTGAGGACTTTAGAGTTTATGGCACTGAGTCTCTGTCTAATCACTGGCTCTTTTCTTGATACCACAGGTATTTTTATTATTTTTATAATTGTAGCTACGATTAGGATCTTTTGCTGTTGTTTACCGAGAAAGGAGGAAAAGAGCCAAATGATTTTCAAAGATGAATACCCTAGGTGGGAGAGGAGAGTGGAATTAAATGTTTTTTTGAGGTTTTGCATTTTCAAAAAGATACTAGTTTAACATGGCAGATATGACTGGTGGAAGTATGACTGGGCTGGAGTCTACTGGATTATGGATCTCTTCTTGATGAGAGTAAATGGGAAGAGGAAATTCTAAATCTGTTCTTTTCAGAGGACCACCAAGTGTTGTCCTGCATTGCAATATCCTAGAAATTCATTTCAGAACAAGTTATTTCGAAGGAGTACAGGTGTATGTGCCCTTTAGGTGTTCATGTTTCTTTTCCTCTTGCACAGAACCACCAACTGGAGTAAGTGGTATTTTATTTTATTTTTTCCTTTCCTGTGAAGGTTATTTCACTTTTTTTTTTTGCTTTTTTTGAGACAGGGTCTCGCTTTGTAGTTCAGGCTGGCCCTGAGCTCACTGTGTGCCCAGGCAAGTCGCTGCGAACTCAGCAATCTTCCTGTCTCTGTCTCCCGAGTGCTGGGATTACAGGCGTGAGCCACTACATTGGGTATTGTGGTATGCAGTGTTGATTGTTGGTGGGCGTGAGTTACCACGCCCAACAATGTATGTGGTTACCGGGGATCGAACTCAGGACCTTGTGCTTGCGAGGCAGGCGCTGGAACCACTGAGCTAACCCTCCGGCCCGGTTATTTCACTTTTAATTGGTACATTTTATTGGTACATAATATATACACATCCCACGTACACTCCACAGTGAGGATTTGTACCAGTATATGACACAACTCAATTCTCATTTTTCCCCTTCCCCTACCCAGCCTACCACCACCCACTGCCCCTGTATACACAAGCTTTGTTTCCTTTTTCTTTACCATCATTTTTTCTTTCCTCATTATATTTACCTCTAAACCCCATTTCCCATTGAATATTTACTATTTCACAATATCAATCATGCATTCTAGAACCCATTTACAACTTCAGTTTCTCACACCAGAGAAAAGATACAGTATTTACATGTCTGTGACCTGTTTATTTCACTTATGAGTAGGTCCTGAAGATACCACCATTTGAGTATAAATGATGCAATTTCATCAATCTTTATGGCAGAGTAATACTTCATTTTAGTAAAAAACCACATCTTCTTTATCCAATCTAGAGTTGATGAGCATTTGGGTTGTTTCCAAGATTTAGCTATCACAAATTGAGCTGCTATAAACATGGGTGCGCATATGTCACTGTGATATGAATCTTGTAATTCTTTTGTATATTTCTCCAGCAGGGTCAAATGGGACCTCTAATCTTAGTTTTTTTTTTTTTTTGAGACAGGGTCTCGCTTTGTAGTTCAGGCTGGCTCTGAGCTCACTATGTAGCCTAGGCAAGTTTAGAACTCAGCAATCCTCCTGTCTCTGCCTCTTGAGTGCTGGGATTACAGGCGTGAGCCACCACGGCTGGCACTGTGGTATGTGGTATTAATTGTTGGTGGGCGTGAGTCACCACGCCCAACATTGTATGTGGTTACCGGGGATCGAACTCAGGACCTTGCGCTTGCAAGGCAGGCGCCGGAACCACTGAGCTAATCCTCCGGCCCTAATCCTAGTTTTTTGAGGAATCTCCACACGATCTGTATAATGGTTGTACTAATCTACATTTCCACCAACAGTGGAGAAAAGTTCCTTTTTCTCTTAGGTTCTCCTGTGGCTGATGAGGCTTCCTTACTTGGTTTGTGTTTTCAGTTGTATTTTGATGTTGTCTTCTTAATCCTACTTGTTCATCTTCTGAGCATTCAGTCATAGATTTATAATGTGGCCAAATCAATGCTGAAATTTTTAGCCCTGATATGTGTTAAGATCTTAACATTTAAAAGAATCTTTATTCTTGATAAATCTTGGTTTATGGTAGGATAAGAAAGCTATCACAAGTAGCTAAGAGCACTAATGAATCAGAGTCATCATTGATTTGAGTATAAAGATGAGGTGGAATTCAGAAACTTAAGGTAAATTATTTCAGGAAATATAAAAAGCATTTGCTATATGAATCCATTGAACTAGAAATGAAAGCCATCAGGAATAAAAGCACAAAGCATCTTCAGGGATTATCTGTTTTTCGTAGGCTACAAGTCTTTCTGATGCTGATTGCTTTTTTTGGATCATAGGTGCTGTTTTCCTCTACACAACAGCTACTTCATTGTTATTTTCTGCATCCTCATTTTTCAGCTTTCCTTTAATCATTATTGCCTATTAAGCTTTTTATGCCATAATGCTTCATCTTTAAGTTTCAGTGCAAAAATGTGTATATGAAAACATGAAGACTTTTATATAGTACGGAGAATATTTTAGTAGGTAATAATAGTTTCTTCTAGGAAGGGGGCTTAACGTTTGGAGTGGTGTGTGTATGTGCACGTGTGCACATGTGTGTGGGTCAATTTTGGCCACTGTTCTGAATAGTAATAGTCAATAACATTATTACATAATTACAGCAGTTATTATCATTTACTTTAGTTTAAAATATTATATAGAGAAGGAAAGTAATCCTAATGCTAATGCATTCACTTTTCTACCATTAAGGTAGAAAAAAGGATCATTGCTGAACCCTTTTGTACTTTACTCCATTCTTTTTTTTTTAATTATATATACACATAATCACACTCGATATTCGGAATTTGTACCAGTATATGACACAATTTAATTCTTATTTTTTCCTGTTCCCCTACCCACCCTATAACTCCCCACCCCCTAAAAACATAAGTTTTGTTTCCCTTTTTTATTACTATCACATTTTTTACCCCTCATTTCTCACACCTCTACATTTCCCTTTGAATATTTTCTATTTCACAATATCCATCATACATTCTAGAACTCATTAACATCTTCAGTTTCTAATACCAGAAAACATACAATATTTACACATCTGTGATCTATTTATTTCACTTATGAGTATGTCCTGAAGTTACATCCACTTGAGTATAAATGACTCAAACTTATCATTCTTTAAGGCAGAGTAATACTCCCTTGTATAGAAAAACCACGTATTCTTTATCCAGTCTAGAGTTGAAAGGCATTTGGGTTGTTTCCAAGATTGAGCTATCACAAACTCAGCTGCTATGAACATGGGTGCACATATGTCACTATGATATGATTCTTTTAATTCTTTTGTATATATTCCCAGCAGGGCAATAGTAGGGTCAAATGGGACCTCTAATCCTAGTTTTTTGAGGAACCTCCACACTAACTTCTATAGAGGTTGTACCAGTCTACATTACCAACAATGGAGAAGGGTTCCTTTTTTTCCACAGCCTCTCCAGCATTTATTGCTGGCTAATTTTGAGATAGCAGCTATTCTTTGTGGAGTGAAATGAAATCTTAATGTTATTTTAATTTGCATCTTTCGAATAACCAGTGATACTGAGCATTTCCTCATATGCTTCCTGGCAGCTTTTACTTTTCCTCTGAAAAGTATGTATTCATTTCAGCTGCCCCTTTACTTCATTCTTGAACTGTGGCCTTTCTCATTGGGTTCTTGTTGTGAGATTTCTAATAGTTTCTTTATCTTTTCTTTGTGTTTGTGTGTGTCTGTCTTTGGATAAGCTTTTATTACTAATAGTGTCTATGATCTGTATGTTGCTTTGCTTCATGAAGATGATTTGTATTCCCTATTCTAGAGTAGACTGGTTGCTTTCTAAGTGCCTACACACTTGGCACCTAGAAATATCTAAGTATGCTGTATTAGTCAGCTTCTGCCACTGGGACTAAATCCTGGCATACACAGTGTAAAGAAAGGTTTATTTTGGCTTATAGTTTTAGAGTTTTCTGTCCACTCGTGGCTGCTCTGAATCAGAAACAGGATGGTGGAGCAAAGCTGCTCATTGCATGGGAGCCAGGAAGGACAAAGTAAGGGAAGAGTATACCAGGGATAAAGTATAGCCTTCAAAGGGTAACTGACTTCCTTCAGTTGGGCTCCACCTCCTGCTAAGTCCATTCAGCCATGAATTCATGATCAGTGGTGTTACCTTTCTGGGTCCTACCTCTGCACGTTGCAGCATTGGCAATCAAGCCCTCAGTGTTAAGTGCTGGTGAGCACTTAATATTTAAAGCGTAATATACAGCTTCTTGTGACTTAATGAAATGTGTGCCTGCTTCTTTGATTTTATTAGAGAAAAGTATTCTGACGCTTATTAAGAGGGTGAGAAAGATTTTATTTAAGACTATGGAAAGAGGTGTTAAGACTAGCACAGTAGAGAAGAGAGTTGGGTCCAATTCTACACACACAAAGGCAAGGATTTGTGAGAAGAGCTAATGGGATGATGAATGGATGAAAAATGACCAAGAGGAGAACAACAGAACAGGATTCTTGCTGAAGACAGGTCAGTGAATTCACCAGAGTGGGAGATGAGGACTCAGAGCAGCTATCAGGATGATCAGATGTCATGAGTGGGGGATTTTCCTGAAAATGACTTAGCAGGATTCTGACAACTAGGTCACAACTGAAGACAGGGTAGAGTCACGTGCAGGCCTTAAGGAAGAGAGGGCTCAAAGGAGCTTAACTACATTTGGTCGAAAAAAGTTTCAGTTTTGTTGGTCGTTTTTTCCTTGTATATTTCCATTGTTTTCAAAGAAAGATTACATAGGAAGCAAACTGAATCCATATGTCTACATGCTCTTAAATAAAGTACAATAAACTGAGTGGCTTAAACAACACAAATTTATTTTGTGGAGGTCAGGTAGGCCAAAGCCACGATGTTAGCAAGGCTGGTTCCTTCCCAAGCTACAAGGGGGGAGTGTGTTTTCTTGCCTTTTCCATAGGTTCCCAGGGTTAGAATGTGAACATTTTTTTTTTCTTAGAGGGAGCATCAGTATTTAGCTGACTACACTTTTAAAATTTTCTATCATTTATATGTTGATAATTTTTTCTCAGAACTTTGCAAATACTGCTTTATTCTAACCACTAAGTTCAGTGCCAGTTGGATTCTCATTCCTTGGTATATGACTTAAAATTTTTCTTTTTTTTGCTTCTGAGATATTTAGCTTTAGTTAAATATTATAGCAGGCTTAAACTGAGCGTTAATTTTTTATTAATGTCCAGTTGAGTGTAATTCATATTCATAGGCATACCTCAAACAAAACTATTAATTTTGCAAAGTGACCTTTAAATTTGTGGAGCCCTGCCCACTTAAGGACTACACTAACTGGGAGAAGGAAAGATAAAATGGAACAGAATTTTTTTTTTTTTTGAGACAGGGTCTCACTTTTGTAGTTCAGGCTGGCTCTGAGCTCACTATGTAGCCTAGGCAAGCCTTGAACTCAGCATCCGCCTGTCTCTGCCTCCCGAGTGCTGGGAATACAGGCATGAGCCACCACGCCCGGTTCTGTGGTATGTGGTATTGATTGCTGGTGGGCGTGAGTCTCCATGTCCAGCATTGTATGTGGTTACGGGGGATTGAACTCAGGACCTTGCGCTTGCGAGGCAGGCGCCGGAACCACTGAGCTAACCCTCTGGCCCTGGAACAGAAAATTTAACAGTGCTATCCTGTAGTATGCACACACACACACACACACACATACACACACACACAGTACATGTATATATAAATATATATACATTGTTTCATGAAATATTTGTTTTGCTTTTAGGTGTGTGATATGTTTTTTTTTTTTTTTTTTGCTTTTTGAGACAGAGTCTCGCGTTGTAGTTCAGGCTGGCCCTGAGCTCACTATGGTGCCCAGGCAAGCTGCTGTGAATTCAGCAATCCTCTTGCCTCTGCCTCCCGAGTGCTGGGATTGGTGTGTGATATGTTTGAAACCACAACTGTAGTATATATTTGATTAGCATCTGAATTAGCATCTGAAAAATTATCATTAGCTAGGAACTCTGTCACATACCTGTAATCTCAGCATTCAGGGAAGCTGAAGCAGGAAGATGATAAACTCAAGTCCCACCTGGGCAATTTAGTGAGTCCCTGTCTCAAAACAAAACAAAACAAAACAAAAAGCAAAACAAAACAAAACTGGGATATAGGTCAGTGGTAGATTACCCTTGGGTTCAGGCCATATTGTAAAAAAATTTATCTTTAAAATTACGGTGAGTTATAAAATATGTGTAGAAGAAAATTTCTGCTTACCTTTAAATTAATGATCAAATTTTTTCTTTGTTCCAAGTTTTATTAAAAGTAAAAGGATGTTAAAAAAAAAAAGTAAAAGGATGTGGGGGCCGGAGATTTAGCTCAGAGGTTCCAGCGCCTGCCTCGCAAGCGCAAGATCCTGAGTTTGATCCCGGTAACCACATACAACAATGCTGATGACTCACGTTTACCAGCAATCAACCAGCAACCAGCATCACATTCCACAGTGCCAGGCGTGGTGGCTCACGCCTGTAATCCCAGCACTCGGGAGGCAGAGACAGGAGGATTGCTGAGTTTGAGGCTTGCCTGGGCTACATAGTGAGCTCAGGGCCAGCCTGAACTGCAAAGCGAGACCCTGTCTCAAAAAAAAAAAAAAAAAAAAAAAAAAAAAGTAAAAGGATGTGGCTGATTTTGAAGTACAAGATTAGGGCACATTATGAAGTGGGCTGGTTAAAGTCCTTGTTTGTTATTGAGTGGAATGCTGGGTGTGGGCTGGTGTGGCTCATAGTTGAGATCAACCCTGAAAGACATATTTTAACCCTCAATAAATATCATCTTTGTTCTGATATCTGCAGTGCATGTAACCACAGCAAGGTCCTTTTTCACCCTTTGAAAAAAACAGAATGCATTGCAGACTTTTTAAAAAATTTCTTACACTTTTTCACAAAGAAGTAGAGCTAGCTGCCTTGAACTTTTTTGGTTATAATGAGTTAGACCATGTGTGAGGAACTACCTCAGAGTCTTGGTGTGCTCGAGAATTACAGCATAATAATGAAATCTTGGAATAGACAGCTTACTCTATGAGGACTAAAGCAGCTATCAGTTTCCAAGGCCACAATTATCTAACAGAAGGTAAAGTACTTTTTTGTTTGTTTGTTTTGTTTTGAGACAGGGTTTAATGCCCCATGCTTAGCAGATGAGAGATTAATATATTAATCTATACATAAACATGTCTCAGTATAATAAGCATTATATATATATTATTACATTGGACTGTTTACCATGTACTAGTAATACAAATTCCTGCTAAAAATGTTCCAGTAAATTTATATAAAAATATAACCGCTAATCCCTGTTGTAAACTAAAAGTGGAATAAAGGCTTTTTGGGTATGTTGGAAATATATATGACCCTGGCACATATGCATGTGCACACTGAGTATTTTGTGAGTTGTGCATTTTTTTTGTTGTTTTTGAGACAGGGTCTCCCTTTGTAGTTCAGGCTCGCCCTGAGCTCACTATGTAATGTAACCCAGCCAAGCTTCAAATTTAGCAATCTTCCTGTCTCTGCCTCCTGAGCGCTGGGATTACAAGCGTGAACCACCATGCCTGGCATTGTTGTATGTGTTTACTGGTGATCAAATTCAGGACCTTGTGTTTGCTAGGCAGGCAGTGGAACCACTAAGCTAAATCTCCTTTCCCTAAAGTACTTTTAAAAATTGATATTTTAGTATTTGATACTTACCTGTCAAAATATACTAAGAAAAATGATCTGCTGTCAATTTTGTTGGGATTGAATTTGATATCTAGTAACTTTGTATTAATTTAGGGTTAATTTAGCATCATTAAAAAAACTAGATAGTTATTTTCTTCCATAAATTTGTGTCCAAGATATCTTTCTGTATACTTGAGCATTAAACTAATATCTTGGTGAAGTAAGAAGGCTGATATTTAAAGTAGTTGTACCACATTTCTCCCATATGGTTTTATTTTTAAGGATAAGAACTTTTTCTTTGGCTGCAATTATGTAACAAGCACTTTAAGTTATACTTTAATTACCATAATATTTTGGCAATGTATAGTATTGTGCTTTAAACCACATTTTTACAGAGAAACTTTTTTTCCGGATAAACTTTTTAATTAGGATGTCACATGAGTATAAAGATACAGTGGGAATTTATACCTTAAAGCTCTCATTAAATTTTTATTTGATAAAAATTTATGGCATATGATGAAAGTATCCATCAACACAGGTGTCATTGCTTAGTAGATGCCTTGACCTTTCTGCAAACTTGCACACAGACACAAGATAGCTGCTGGTGTCAGTGTTTTAGGATAAAAATGTTTGTTCCTTCTATGGAATTTATAAATAAGCAATTAGAATACATCCAAATAAATTATAATAGTTTGTGATACCCTTCTCAACTACAGATCAGATGGTAAGAACCCTGAATAAAGATATTACTTTGTCTTCTATAGATGATTACCTCACAATGTGGATTAGTAAATTTCATATTGGGGGCTGGGGGATGTACCTCAGTGGTGTTTTGCCTGCCTGGCAAATGAAAGGTCCTGAGTTCAATCTCCAGAGCTGAAAAAAACCAACTTCATATTGGGAAAGATTAGCATTTCTATTTTGTCTCTTTAAAAAGGCAGATTTAGGTATATTTCACAGAATTAGTTTGGCTTTAAATCTGGTCTCATTTTAGAATGTGTTCATTAATATAAAATTTCTATCTCATGAGGCAATAAAAGGTTAAAAATTTCTAAGGGAATTTAGAGATTGAGTTTATTATTGATTAAAATCAGCTGTTCTACTGAGGCTACTATACTCACTATTTCTCCCAGAAAGTCAGGAAGCAATTTTATCTAATTCCAGTAGAAGTTCTTTTCCATGGTTAGGATTTTCTTCCTTGTCTGGCTCTGAACTCTATATAGTCCAGGCTGGCCTTGAGCTCTAGGTGATCTCTTGTCTCAACTTCCCTTACAAACTGAGATTACAGACCCACATCACTGTGTCCAGTTTATCTTGTACTTTTTTGATTATCTCATTGACATAAATCTCTAAAGGTGGAGTTGTTGGGTAAAGATTATGTCTGCTTTTTAAAAAATGTCTGATAACATGTTATTTTATTTCCTGGAAAGAACTTGTACATTTGTGTGTTTATTCTCAGTGTAAGGAACTATAAATTCCTCCATGCTGTGAACAATGAATATTAGTAGTACAATTTTTTGGTTAGTCTGAGATAGATACAAAATGATAATTTAAAACTTATGTGTTTTAGTTACTAATGAGGTTGCTTTTTTCCATGTCTTGGTTTTTTTAAATTTAGATTTTTTTTTTTGTCAGAGCTATAATTAGCATAAAGATTCTGCAGGTTATAACAGGCTTTTGTCAATGGTTGGCGCCCATGCTCCTCACTGCCCACAAGTAGAAGTCATCCTCCCCACCACCAATTGGTTTGTGTATACGCTATCCAGAGTTAACATACCTATATTGCCACTTTCTGTTTCTTCAGTTTTAGATGTTGTAACTGGTTTCCTACTTTGGAGAATCATGATTTGATTCTTCATGCTGTATCTACCTTTGTCACTTATATCCCTTCAACTCTTGGGGAATTATAGAAACAGTCCTGTTAAAAAATTCTTTTTCTCTCTTTTTTTTCAACCACCCATATCTCTGCTTGAGAACCACCATTTCCTGGGCTTTTGGGGGTCAGGGCTCTCAGGAATCCCTAAATTATTATTTTAAAAGAGTTTTTAGAAGAAATAGATATAAAAGTAGGTAATCTATTTACTGTCTTTAACTGAAAGTCTTTCTGAAAAGAAGTGTTTGAAGTTATGGGATATGGAGTAAAGATGAGGGTTCAAATTTTACCTTTGCATTTTCACTATCTTTCTGACCTTGAACAAGTTGCTTAATATCCTAAACTTTTAACACTGTTGTAGCATTATTAAGGATGCCTATTTTAGAGTGTTGCTGTGAAAATTAAATGTGGTAAGGTATGATACCAGTGCTAGGCTCAGTATCTGTTGCTTGGTAATATCTTCATATCTGACAAATACTTTAGTAAGAGCACAGGTTTTTACAGCTACTGTTAGTCTTGTGAATTTCTTGCTTGTAATCTTTGCCCAGTTCTTTACTGAAGTGTTGTATTTTCCTGATTAGAGATATGATTTATACAATCTGTCCTTGGTCTTTTTATTTATAGGATTTGGGATATGTGCTCATATCCATACTATTTCATGTTATGGGTTTTGCTTTTGTTGTCCGCTTTTTTTTTGAAAGGTATCCCGGTCAAAGAAAAAAAGATTTATGCATGCATGTGTCTATGTACATGTGGTAAAATAGAGTCCAGCTAGGAAGTTATTGTTGTTGAGGCAGTGTCAAAAGGACCTGAAAGCCACAATGGACATGGCACATGTATATTATGTGTGCCGTTCTAAATAGACTATAGATCTTAAGATACTGTGTTAATACATTTGTATTAACTTCTTATGTGTGTCTTATATTAATTTTACCAAAAAATCATAATTCTTAAAAACCTTTTTCAATGACCTTATCTTCTATCCAGCTGGATATCATATAAAAACTTAAGAGTTTTCCACTTTAGTTTCTGTTTCCCTTCCCATTTCTATAAGATTTTAGGCCCAAAATTAATTAAGAGCTAAGATTTGTTGTGTTGAATATATTCCTTGCTAATAAATTTGCTTTCTTTTGAATGTCAAATAATTAAAATGACAGATATGTTGACACTCTAAAGTTGAAGTTAAAGTTTTTTTTTTGTTTTTTTTTTTGTTTTTTTGCAGTATGGGGGATTGAACTAAGGCCTTTGTGCTTGCAAGATATTCCTGGCCCTGCAGTTACAGATTTTAAACTCATCCTTTTAAATTTATTGTATTTTGCTGATTTTTAATTTTAGGCAACATTGTTCTTTAAAATTTTTGTCTTAATTTGTAATTCCTTTATGGTTCTTTGAGTAACATTCACCTAAATTTGATCTTTCCATAGATTCGGACCAGGATGTAGCATTCAAACTTGCCCAAGAACGAGCTGAGATCGTTGCCAAATATGACAGAGTAAGTGTCTGTATTAACTGTTCGGGTAAGTTTTATTAGAAAAACTATATAAGTAGGGCCAGAGATTTAGCTCAGTGGTTCCGGCGCCTGCCTGGCAAGCGCAAGGTCCCTGGTTCGATCCCTGTTACCACATACAACAATATCAGGCTTGGTTGCCACACCCACCAGCAATCGTACTACATAGCACAAATGCCAGGTTTGGTGGCTCATGCTTGTAATCCGAGGACTCAGAAGGCAGAAGCAGGAGGATTGCTGAGTTCCAGGCTTGCCTGGTCCACATAGTGAGCTCAGGGCCAGCCTGAACTACAAAGCAAGACCCTGTCTCAAAACAAACAAACAAACAAAAAACTATATAAGTAGAAGGGAATTTGTTCTTTGGGGAGCTGAAATTATAGAAGCACTTTGTTTATGCTCATCTTTTTCCTTGTTCATCTCCAGATTTTCTCCTTTTTTTTTTTTTTTTAAATGATCTCAGTTTGTAGTTCAGGTTGGCCCTGCACTCACTATGTAGCCAGGCTAGCCTTGAACTCAGCAATTCTCCTGCCTCTGCCTCCCAAGTGCTAGGATTACAGGCGTGAGCCACCACACCCCACATTTTGGTATATGATACTGATCACCGGTGAGCATGAGTTACCACACCCAGTATTGTTATATGTGGTTACCAGGGATCAAACCAGGGACCTTGGGCTTGTTAGGCAGGTGCTTGAACCACTGAACTAAATCTGTGGCCCCAAATTCTCTTGTTTCTGCTATTCTCCTCTCTTGCTGTTCAACCCCCAGGCTTGTTCCTGCCACAGGGCCTTTGCCCTGGTGGTTGGCTCTGTTCTGTGTTCTGTGTGTGCTGATGCTTCCTTGCCTTGGCCCATCATGTCTTTACTCAGATGCACCTGCTCAGTGAGCTCCGCTCTGACCTCCCTTTGGTCACTCTCCTCTCTATACCGTGGCACTCTATCCCTTTTATTTTTCACTGTAATACTTACTACATCACTATTTTGTTTGTGGTCTGCTCTCCTAGTTTATAACTCTGTCATGACAAGGATTTCTTCTGTTTGGTTTACTCTTGTGTCCTAATGCCTGCAATCATCTCTGACTTACACTAGATTATTTGTTAAGCACTTGGGTGTGGAGAATAAAATGTACATGGCATGCATATATTATGTGTGCTGTTCTAAATTGACTATAGATCTTAAGATACTGTGTTAATACATTTGTATGTAATTTCCATTAGCATTTTGTCCCTTTATTAGTATGGAATCTGTTTCTTGATATCCTAGAAAATCACAATCACAAAAATGATGACTTACATGTCTCTTTATACCTTACTCCCTGAGATTTATAATTAGTCATAGTAGGTATTTATAAACGCCATGTTTTATATTTGCCTCACTTATTTGTAATTAGGTATTTTTAAATTTCAGATTATTTGAGAATAGCAGGTACATGAAATTAAAAGAAATTTTCTGATCTCTGCTCTGCTTCCAGGGAGTCAGGCAGGCAGTGCTCAACTAACAGCTGTATTTCCAAAGTTTGTTTTTAAGTTGGTTGTTTGAAATGTCAGATACAGTTCCCATTATTGTTTTTACTGTAGCCCATGAAAAGCTGTATAGAACTATCATTGATTCCTGGTTGCATGGATCTCTCTGAACCTGCACAGTTAGCACGGGCTAGAACTGAGGCATTGTTTTGTTTTGTAATGCAGAAATGAGTTCAGCAGGTCTTGCTCACAGGGTACTCAGCATCTCCTCAGAGAATGCACGAGCAGACATACCACAAAACTCAGGTGGAAGCCTTCCCTAGACAGTTGGGTGTTTGAGTCTAATGTGTGAAGGGTTGGTGTCCTTTCATTTTAGGCTCCTACACTTAATCAGTGTTAACAGGCTAGGGCCGGGCGTGGTGGCTCACGCCTATAATCCCAGCACTCGGGAGGCAGAGGCAGGAGGATTGCTGAGTTCGAGGCTTGCCTGGGCTACATAGTGAGCTGAGGGCCAGCCTGAACTACAAAGTGAGACCCTGTCTCAAAAAAAAAAAAATATATAGTTAAAACAGCCTAGGGACAAGTGATCACCTGGCAGAGAAGTGGGCTCAGGATAGTAGTACTCTGAGAGTGTCAGCTGAAGAGTTGCCCATAACAAGTCATAGATGAGTTGGAGAAGCACGAGGAGACTTATGAGCGGCAGTGTTGTGGAAGCGAGAGAGAGAGTGAAGCAGTGATAGATTCGCCTCCTGGTTTCTCTATGTGAGGGCTGCAGAGTGTTTCAGGGTCCAGCAGGGGAGAGATGAGGGATGTGGTCCGTTCCTCTGAGGAATTGCAATGAAAGGCAAGCAATGTTTTCCCCCTAACAAATACTTACTTTGGAACGTTTAAGTTTGAAAGTTCTCCTTGAGCTGCCTGGTTGCTTCGTCCTCTTAGGCTTCCCTGGTCTTATCAGGGTTCAGTACAAGTCATCTGTTACTGACATAAAGTATTTTACAGTTTGTAAGTAGGAATAGTGATTGCTTTTCCAGTCCTAGTTGAGTTTTTAAAAAAGATCTTGATTTTTAAAAATCTAAATGACCACTCAATTTTATAAACTTCCAAATAACATATTTTTCTTCATCCATGATTTTAGGGACGAGAAGGTGCAGAGATTGAACCTTGGGAAGATGCAGATTATCTTGTTTACAAAGTCACGGATAGATTTGGCTTTTTGCAGTAAGTTACCTAGATTGAAAGCTAACATTTTTTACTTTAATGTTTATGGGGTCACCTCTTACATTGATTTTATTTTTAATAAAGATTCTGTGAATAAGATTTTCTGGAATGTGGCCTTTTGGACTAGATTTCCGGCATTTTAACCTCTATGATCAGAATTGAACTATAGTTAATATAATCTTTAATATTTTTTGAGTTTTGCTAAGAACATTAAGTGCAGTAAATGAGTTGTATTAATAATGTAGCAGAATTAAATGCACATTGTGTAATTCGTACTTTAAACATAATTACAAAATATTTAATTGTTATATGTGCATCTAAAATATAATTTGCAATTAAATCTTTAGTGTTATGCAGTCTAAAAATGAGCATTGTAAAGAAGTGCTGTTGATTTTCCTTATAATCTGTAAATGTAGTCATGATATTGCCTCAAAATTAATTCAATTTATCCTGAGTTATATGAAAAGTTGATAGAGCAATAGACTACTAGAAAATAAAGCAGTTGAAGTAATTTTAATTCTTAAGAACACCCCTGCACAATGAAGTAAAACCTCTTATTTTGATTCTGTCATTATTAAATCAGATTCCCTCGGGTCAGAGACTTCTCTTCATCTCAGTACTTTGCTTCCCTATAATTTAAGATTAACTGACTTTTTATTCAAATTTATTATTTTCTAGCTTTGTTTATTTTAAATATGAAAAAACTAAGAACTTAAGTTTTATAACAGATTAAATTTGAAAAAAATACATTTATAGATCATAGCAAGAATTTGTAATAATCAGGCCTTATATTTTCCAATTTAGTTTTTGTGTATTTAGAAATTATTTTGTTTCCTAGTTTTGAGGATAAATAAGCAAACAAACAGTTCTAGAAGACAGAGGGTGTGTGTCAGTCTGGTTTTGCTGGTCTGTAGTCAGTTAACCATTTCATGCTTCATCTGAACATAAGAATTAGTAACTGCTTCATATCACTTCAAAAGTATTGAGGGCTTGAGAAAGTAAATATAAAAATAAAGTTGGGGACAGATATAAGCTATAACTGATACTAGCATATGTGAAACTTTCTTTTTTTTAAGTTTTTTTTTTTTTGAGATAGGGTCTTGCTTAGTAGTTCAGGCTGGCCCTGAGCTCACTGTGTAGCCCAGGCAAGCCTCGAACTCAGCAATCCTCCCGAGTGCTGGGATGACAGGCGTGAGCCACCACGCCCGGCTGAAACTTTTTTTTTAATTAGTAATACTGAGAAGACTTAATTTCATCGAACTATCAGTATTTAATTATAGATACTGTTCAAATTAAATTCTCTTTTTTTTAAGTCAGTTTTTGCTACAGATATGACAAGAAATGACTGCATGTTTGGAGAGGTTAATATGCAGCACAGGGTTATATGAAGTTTTGAAGGGAAATTTGTACATAAAGACTGTTAAGGTCAGTAGGTCCCCAGTTTTTCTGTATATTAGAGTCAGCTAGGAAATTAAAAAAACTTCTGGGTTCTAGGCTAAATTTTTGATTCAGAAGATTAGCCCTGTTTATTTTGACCTTCTTAAGTATTTCTGGTGAGATTGAGCTATTGGAATATGTTTTTAATCATAAATAGTTTAATACAGCATTAAGTATGTATGAAAACTTTCATAGTCTGATAGGGTTTACTAATTACCTATTTTTTTCTTTTTGGTTGAAATAATATGAGGTGAGCCTTTGAAAAAAAGAGCTTCTGACCTGAGAGCCTACTCTATACTTGGCAATCCAAAAGTTGCAGTCAGTTATTTAGTATTTGTTTTTTCTTCTTTGTGCTAAGTTCCATTTGCTCGAGTGAAAAAGTCAATTAATATCATCTGTTAATAGTTAATGTCTGTTGTGTGCGAGAGATTTCTAAGCCCTTTACATGGATATACTCATTTATTCCTGTTAAAACCTGTGGAGTCGACTCTCTTTTTACCTTCAGTTTTGTAGATGACAAAATTGAAGCACAAAGAAATCAAATAAGTTGCCCAAATTATCCTGACAGTGAGTGTCAGTTCTGGGCTATGGACTGTGATAGTCTCACTACAGGGCTCTCACTGCTATAGTGTCCTACCTGTTACTGCCTCTACTATTTTAATATAGAAATACAGAGTAAAGTGCTTGGAAGTGCCTAGGAGAATGAGATGGGTGTGAGAAGAGGGTGCAGAGAGGACACATCTTTTACAATATATTGATCACTTCTTTGCAATATATTCTATTCGATGCTCACTTAATGAGGTGATCATTTCTGTTACAATATATCCTAAGATAGCCAAGTTCACTGCTCTTCTGAAGTTGAAACAGCTTGGTACCATTTCTTATACTGTTCACACTCACTTTTTACATTTACTTCATGTTGCAGACCTAAAGCAGACAGCACAAATAAAAAGAATCAACCATAGCAATGAATTTTAATGTGATACTGTACTTCTAAAACTTTTACCAATCCCCCCCCCTTTTTTTGTTTTTTGGTTACAGTGCCTAGTTGTAGTAAAACACCTTCTCTAGAGATTGCTGCTGGTAGCTTTTATTATATATCACTGTACACTGGAATTATTTGTATTACAGAAGTGTTTATACTACTGAATTGTGAAGTCCTTTAACATAGGCATTTAGATATTACTCTGTCACACCTTGATAAAAACAGGATTTCTTTCTTTTCTCTTATTTTTAATTTTTGATTGGTTCTGTAATGAAATTGGGTTTGAAGTTCAATATCAGTACATTAAAAAGGCAAGAAAAAATAATCTTGTAACCTCGGAGGCTTCAGAGTTCATATCTAATTATAGTCTTAGACACTCACATTACTTGTTGTATGGGAAGGAAAGACAGTAATTAACAAGTGCAGTGTAGTACCAGCGTGGTTTTACAATAGATGTCACAAGAAATATTAAGGCTGTTGCTAAACCAGTCTGTCTCGATATTGGAAGAGCAACATCTTTGTTTAGTGGGTGTTATCCTTAGCCCTGTGTCTGCAGTGGAGATATACCTGGACAACAGAGAAATCAAGCTTGCTTAAGAAATTGGGAGAGCTTCAAACATTCTGATCAAAAATAGCTGCTGCTTAAAAAAAAATAGCTACTGCTAGTTTGCTCAACAAGAATGCTTGGTATTTGGATAATGTTAAATACTGCTTTTAGGTTATGAGTTATTAATAGCAAAATTGAAAGGAAATGGTACCAAAAATAGAGAACATAAAATTAATGTCAAGCATTAGATGTCCAGCTACTTCTCAGAATTTGTATATTTGTAATACTTAGCAGCCTGTCTCAATTTTCTACAACTATACAAATATATGAGAACCAAACCAAAGGTGTTTTTATCTTTAAAGATTATATTTTTTGATTACAAGGGCTTGAGAACTCTAACAAGTCTATAAATTTTGGATAGGTCATACTCTAAACTTAGGTAAAAATCCTGAGAAAAAGAAATGAAATCTAATCAATATATTTGACAAACTGATTTTAACAAAGTAAGACTTAAATTTCTAAATGAAAGTCATATTTACTGAAATATTCCACCTGAGCTGTTGAGAATAGGGACATACACACTCTAGCAGGTAATAAATTTAAAGTTTAATAGTAAACAGATATATCCAGTGGCCTCTCTCTTGCCCTGAATGCCTCTGTTGTTGTCTTACATACTATATTTCTGTGAGCCTTTATTCTCTAAAGCAGGGGTTAGCAAACACTTTGTGAGAAGAGCTAGATACTAAATGGATTTGGTTTGCGGGCGATGTGATCTTTGTCACAACTATATCACTCTGCTGCCATAGCATGAAAATCATGGACAGGGCATAGATGAGTGAATGGCATTGTTCCATTACACTTTCATTCACAAAAATAGGCAATAGGCCAGATTTGGTATATGAGCTGTCATTTACTTATCTGAAGATACACTGTACATTCACTCATACTGTAGTCCTTCTCTGCTTGAAGAGTACGTGTAGGAGGTAAGGTAAAGATGCATCCATGCGTTTTTTGCAGGTATGCATTTGATATTCCATCTGTACTTTAGAAGTACTGAGCTCTTTCAGTGTGCTGGTGTGCATTCTGGAAATCTTGTGGAGTCCTTGATAAGATGGCATTTTTCTGTGTTCTCCTTGTAAGGCTGGTAACATTAACATTTACTTGCTCAGGTCTGAGCGAAAGTTATCTGGAGATCTGTGTGTTTCCACAGCAGATTCTGTATGAAAAGTTTCATCTGTATGAAATAATGAAGGAAAATCTGTGTAGGAAAATGGGACCATCTTCTTATATTCTGCATCTGTGAGGTTCAAAATCTTTTTGTATTTAATCCTCAAAGTTTCTTTCTTTTTGAGAATTGGTTTCACAACCTTTGTTCCTTTACTTTATATGCTCTGGCCCTAGCTGAGTATCTATTTGGATCCACTGGGTTAGATAGTGTTGAAACATTTCTATATTGGGCTAAGTGACTAAGTGATAGTTTTCTTATCTATGAAATGTGGATTTAGATTCTCTATTAAGATCTATTTTGGTGATTATTTTTTTTTGTTAGTTCCATTGCTGTGGTTCAACAGTTCATCTAAGGACTTCTCCAAGTAGCAAAAGAGTACCTTGGAAAATGCTGAACTCTTGAGTGCTAGTGTGTTATGCTCTCCAGAGTGGTGCTGTGTAGCTGAAACAGAAGGCTAAAGCAAGAGTATGTACATATTGTTGACAGAACACCAGTCCTGAGAAAGCTACTGACTGAAAGCATTTTACTTACAGATAGCATGTTTTCATATTACTAATAGTTGAGAGTCTCCAAATATTTTATATTAGCTGTGATATCATACATGTATCAAAGAAATGAAGGTGATCTTTTTTGCACGTTTTAAAAAAACTATCATCTCGTGAAGTTTGCCAGTGTTTTCTTTATTGTACAAAACAGAAGTGAATATTTTCTTTTTAATTCATAAATCCCTTTATGGCTGTTTTTCCCTGTTATGCTAATTTTTATATAGTCATTCCTTGTAGACTTTAGTTGGAGCCAAAAGTGGAGACAGTGACCTAGGGTGGAAGTTGGCAGCCTGGCCTGGGGGGCCAAATCAACTCACTATTCATTTTTGTTATAGGTTTGTGGGCACAGTGTCACACTCAGTTTATATATTATATGTGGCTGCATCTTCACTGGAACATAAGCATTGAGTCTTCATGAAAAAGACTGCATGGTACCTGAAGCCTAAAATACTCACTGTTTAAGTATTTGTCATGACAAAGTAGCACGCTGACTGCAGATCTAGAGCAGTGTTCCAGAACTTTCTGCAGTGATAGAACTGTTCAGTATGGCAGTCTTTGCCTACATGACTTCCATGTATTTGAACTGTGCTTAGTCATACTGAATAATGCAATATTAAATTTCATTTAATTTAAATTAACTGAAATAGCCACATATGGCTAGTGGCTGCTATATAGGATAGTGCAGGTGTGGAGATTTGAAGATTGTGGCATTGACATGGAATAGTTCTTGTTTTCTATTGAGTTCAGGAGAATAGAAATTTAAGTAATTCTGGTGCTGACCAGTAATTCTTGTTCATCACATGTACCTGTAGGTATATACATTTTAAAGGTTTGCTTTAGTTTCAGCCATTTCACATATATTATTGTTCTCTGCAGTGAGGAGGAGCTCCCATATCATAATGCAGCTATGGAACGGGTAAGTCCAATTCTTCATTTCTTTATAGTTACTGGTAAATTGCCTTTGAGGAGTAAAATTTACTTCCATTGTGAATTATGAGTGCTATTTTATATGTAATGTGCTGTCATTCTTAGGATTTAACTCTAATTATATCACGCTAAGAAAATAATTAATGGTAAAATCATTTTAGGAGAGTTTATGAGATTCTGATGGGTACTTGGAAGCAAAGAAGCATAGCAGTTGCTAGAAAAGATTTGTATTATAGAATGGTATCTATGTACTTGCTCAGGCCCCAGGCTCTCTGGGGTTAGAACTTGGGCAGCCAGTTGTAAAAGGTTCACATGTGATTCTCAGGTCCTCTCAGTTAGTAAGTTACCATTCTAGACCAGTAGCTCTTCTATGAGATTGTAATGAATTTCCCACAAATTACAACAAAAAACATTTTGACTTCATGTCAAGTAATTACCCAGACATTTTTAAGGATTTAGACAAGGGTTATATAGCAGACCTGTCTGCTTGTGTTTGATTTTGCCTCTACTTGGCAAGGAGCTGTTTTCACATTGAGGCATGTATGAAAAATGGACACTGGATGTTGTAAAGTTGTTCCGAACTTCCCTCTCTTTTGTATCTTTCTGTTCCCAAAATAAATTGTAGAATGAGACCAAAGGTGTCAGTTTGTATTGTCTTCTGTTTGTGTGTGCATATCCCATGTGGGGATGGGAGGAGCTGAGTTTCAGACAAAATAGGTGAACTTGGAATTCAAAAAATATTTTAGAAAATCTAAGATCAAAATGCTTTGATAGACAAAAATTACCATTTTGTGTATATGGACTATTTCCTATAGTTGAAAAACTACTCTTGCTTGCTTGTTTTTATAACCTAGATAGATGCTTTGGCAAAAGCATTTCTTTGATAACTACAGTGTTGTGTAGTGGCTTTGTGTTCAGCACTGGACTAGCTCATGCTTGGAGTCTAGGATGTAATAAACTATGGTTTCTGCCTTTGAGAACTCACCATCACTAGAAGAAGGTCAAATGAAACAGTATATAAGAGATTTTTGGTGGCTTTTGGGACATAGAGTTAGTGAAATAAAATGGTGTCCTGGAGGTGAGACAGATTCCTTTAGGTGAGGAATCCATGAGAAGGAAGTAACAGGATGGTGATCATTTTGTTAATCCTGCCTCTGGTGACCTTTTTATCACTCTACCTTAAAATGTAACAAAAGGATTTGGTCTGGTCCTAAAACCGTCACCTCTTGTCTAGTCCTCCAGCGTAACTAGTCCTCTGACTAACTGAAGGTGCACATCTCCGTCCTTCTCTCCCAGCTTGGATTCTGTGGTAGCCCTTACAGATGGTCTCTACCCTCCATGATTCCACCTACTGTGGCATAATAGCGATAACCAGTTCAGTGGAAAACATATTTCAGATTTTTATCTTTTCTCTGAATTCACTAATCTACCAGCTTCCTCATCCCAGTAACTCCACCCTTCCAGTTTTTTAGTCTGAATTCTTTGACTTTCTTTCATACCACTTATCTCATCTGCCAAAAGTATTGTGAATTCTCCCTACAAGATGTATTCAGAATTTGATGGCTTTTACCATCTCCACTTCTACTGCCCTGTCCATTCTAATCTGTCTTCTAAAGCTTCCTATCTTCTTGACTCTTGCCATTGTCTCTTTTCCCTTATTTGTTTGCCAAGAAAATCAGAGTGATCCTGTGAAAGTAGGGGGGTATCACTTTCTGGTTAAACCTATGGTGGCTCCCTGCCTCATCCACTTGTAAAGGGAAGTCCTTAGGATGACCTTCGAAGGCTGGTGGAAGCTTGTTCCTATTGGTTCCTTGGTCTCACCCCTAGTAACTTCTTTTTCCTCACCTGCTGACTGCTTAGGGTCTCTTGAACCTGCTGGCCCGATTCCCCCTTTCAGGTGTTTTCCATTGGCTGCTTCGGGTGTCCTCCCCGCTTAGTTCCAGGGTCAGTCCTTCATTTCCTTTAAGTAGCTCCTTAAATGTCACCTGCAGAACAACACTGCCCCTACCGTCATATTTAAGTTGGGATGGTCCTCCCTCTAGAATTTTTTTTTTTTGAGACACTACTCACTTTGTAATTCAGGCTGGCCCTCAGCTCACTGTGTAGCCCAGGCAAGCCTCAAACTCAGCAATCCTCCTGTCTCTGCCTCCTGAGTGCTGGGATTACAGGCATGAGCCACCACACCGGGCACTGTGGTATGTGGTATTGATGGCTGGTGGGTGTGAGTCACCACACCCAGCATTGTATGTGGTTACCAGGGATCAAACTCAGGACCTTGTGCTTGAGAGGCAGGCTCCGGAACCACGGAGCTAAATCTCCGGCCCCGCCCTCTAGTATTAAATATCATCTTCCTTTAGGTTTCTCTGTAACACTTAACACTGTTTCACATAGTGTATATTTTGCTTATTTATCTTGTCTGTCTTTGCATAGATGGATGGAGGTAATGACTTATTTATGACAATAGATGTATTGATTTGAAGACTGGCATAGATTATCTTTTCAAGTGTTAGTATCTTTTATTTGAGAAAATAGGAAGATTTGGAAGTGTTTTTAGACAAAAGATATTCATATTTAACAGAATAAAAATTTAGCAAGCCAATACTTTTTTCTATACCTGCCTCTCTCCCTTTTTGTAACTTTTTGTAACAAAGTCCCCAGTCTTGAAGTCCACAAAGTCCCCAGTCTTGAAGCCCATGATATAGGTGACTCAAGAAATGTGGCAAGAAGACAAATACTATATAGAAGGCAGAGCTAGTGCAGGATACATGCTTAAGAGAGGCTGTTTTCTTACCTTTAGATTGGCTTTTTAAGCGACCTGTACAGTAGGACTTCTTATACAATGTTATTAGGCTATTACTTGATTGTTTCCTCGGGAGAGTTTAAGGTAGTGGGGAATCACTAAAAATTGGCCTATGTAGGAGGCAGAGATTTAGCTCAGTGGTTCTGGTGCCTGCCTAGCAAATGCAAGGTCCTGAGTTCAATCTTCAGTAACCACATAAACACTGCCAGGCATGATAACTCACAGTCATTACCACATACCACAAGGCCATGGTGGGCCTGGTGTCTGATGCCTTTAATCCCAGCACTTGGGAGGTAGAGTCAGAAAGAGTGTTGAGTTCAAGGCTTCCTTGGGCTACATAGTGAGCTCAGGGCCAGCCTGAACTACAATGCAAGACCCTGTCTCAAAAAAAAAAAAAAAAAAAAAAAAAGTTGACCTATGTAATTTAAACTATATACTTAATCATTTAAATAAAAAATTATCAGTCTTTTATTAGAGTCAGGATTCTGAGTTCACTGATTGCGTTTCCATGAGGCCTTTCAAACATAACTGCATTCATTGCGTTACCTGCCTTGGTTAAGTTGTCTGCAGTCTTTTCAGAGCAAACAACTTGAAGCATGTGCTTCTTGACAATGTAGGGAGGACTACTGTACTAATGTATAATCAAGTATTTGTGGCTTCGCCTCTAGCTTCATCTAGGTACTAGTTTTCCTAAGGCACTTCTCCCTTTGAAATAGGGGTAGTAATCCTCCCTCATAAGAGGATTAATTCTGTTGTTTACAGAGTACTTTATGTTCTCCCAAACAGGCACTTATGCAAATAAGCACATTTATTGTGTTTGCTCTGTAGAGAACAATATTAATAATGGATTATATTGTTTCTCTGAGCTTATTGATGTTTTTAATAAGGAGAAAAGATTATATGAAACTATGAATTTTCATAAATTCAACTATTTTTCATGTAGTACAATATTTTAGATGATGTATGCAATGTTGGGGCCTATTATTTTTTTAAATAATATAATTTTAGGTGATTTGAAAGCTTAAAATATAAGACGGATAGACCCCCACAAGGTCAAACTGTTGTGTAAAAACAGACTCATTTGTCCTTGTACTTCTTGTCCTCTCCTGACCTCTGCTGGTGGGAGCTACACATGGATGACTCCTGGCAGTTTTATCTTCATTCCTGTGCCTAATTGTTTGACATGCAAAAGAAATATAAGAGATAGTGAAGATTCAGTGGCTTTTTATATTCTCTATATATTATAGGACACTTCTTTTCACCCAGAGGTATTTGTATTTTCCCCATATACCAAGCAGTTCCCAGTGAAACTGGATGGTATATAATTTAACTCAGTTTGGACACTAACCAGAACCCATACAGGTCCCACAGGTTAAGGTTGTAATCTCATAAGATGTCTAACACAGATTGAAAGCTCAGGTTGTCACCATGGTTTCTGACTGACAGGTTATAAGTCAGGGTATCTCTCATTCCCTCCTTAGGTTTGATCATTAGCTAGAGTGGCTCTCAGGGCTTACATGTTTTACTTAGTAGTACTCATTTATTATAAAAAGTAAATAATTGAGGAACAACCAAATGGAAGATGCATAGATCAGGGTGTTCTATGCCTTCTTTGAGTATACCATGCTCCACAAGTTCACCCCTTCTGAGCTTTCAAAAACCTCATAGTTTAGAGACTTCTTTGGAAGCTTTATGAGGTATGCAGTGTTGATTATTAACTCAACCTCTCTTTTCTTAGAAGATTAGTGTGGAGCAGATTCAGGAGCCTGGCAAGAGTTACCTTGTAGAACAGAGATACTCTTATAATTCCAAGGGGTTTTAGAAGTCAGAAACCAGGGCAGACACCAAATACATATTAGTTATATCACAGTATCATCCTAATACTCAAATAGAGGAGCCCATAATAGCATCAGAAGACTTATATTTGAACAAGTATAAAATTTCTTATTCTAGAAAAGAAGGTGGTTTAATCATCCATCTATGAATTGTATATGTTTAACTTTTACTATCTCAATTCTTAGCCATGTGACTAGTGTTAGGGGTTTGGGATAAGGTAAAAGACACATGAGTAACTCAACAAGTAGTTGTTTAATAGTTACTCTTCATTTGGTCCTGCAGAGTTCAAAATATTGCCTCATATTTCTGGATTAATCTGTAGTGACAAAAGATAATGATTTCAGTTTTTTTATTTCTGGTGCTCTCATTGCCCTGATAGGAGATATCTATTGACTTGGAGGAAATAGCAATTTAAAACATTGTATTTTTGTGTCATGAACTTAAAGAAGTTCGGTCCTTCCTTGAAAAGCTTCTGGGACACAATAGTGTGGTGTTTTCTTTTTTTTTTTTTTTAGACAGGGTCTCGCTTTGTAGTTCAGGCTGGCTCTGAGCTCACTATGTAGCCCAGACAAGCCTTGAACTCAGCAATCCTCCTGTCTCTGCCTCCCGAGTGCTGGGATTACAGGCGTGAGCCACCATGCCTGGCTAGTGTGGTGTTTTCTTAACCAGTGAAGGTAATAGAAGCAAAGGGAATAGGTGTAGAGATTTAAGACCGCTGTGATATTCTGACATTTTGAGAGAAAGAGAATTTTCTTGTACTAGAGTCTATCTACAGTAAAATAATAAGTGCCCAGACCATAGTTTTTAAATAGCACTTCCATTGAAAAGAACCATGTTTTTTTTTTTTTTTTTTTTTTTTTTTTTTTTTTTTTTTTTTTTTTTTTTTTTTTTTTTTTTTTTTTTTTTTGAGACAGGGTCTTGCTTTGTAGTTCCAGCTGGCCCTGAGCTCACTATGTAGCCCAGGCAAATCTCGAACTCAGCAATCCTCCTGTCTCTGTCTCCTGAGTGCTGGGATGACAGGCGCGAGCCACCACGCCCAGCACTATGTGGTGCTGATTGCTGGTTGATTGTTGCTGGGCATGAGTCACCACGCCCAGCATTGTATGTGGTTATTGGGATCGTACTCAGGACCTTGTGCTTGCGAGGCAGGTGCCGGAACCACTGACCTAAGTCTCTGGCCCCAGAACCATGGTTTTTTAGTTATGGCTGATTTCAGGTCAGCACAGAAGAACACAAGGTGGACCAGGATCAACTCGTGTCAGAAAATGAAATAGAAAATGAGACTGATAAGGCATTCCGGACTCATTTAAAGGAAAGAAATCTGTCTGAGAGTATGCCATCCAGCCATACTTGGAGGTGTTAAAGCTTCAAAAAGTATGATGATGTAGTGAACTATACTACATCGAAAAAAAAATCCTTCTATTATGATACTGAAAAGGAAAAGGAGCTAAAAAAGAATAGACTTTTAATGTCATTTAGTAGAGAAAGAATTAGGGGAAAAACACCATTTACCACAATCAGTGTCATTGTCTCAAGCAAGGATTATTACTGGATGATAGTCATGCAGGAGTGTTGATTAAGAGCAGGATATACACAGTATCTCAAAGTATTACACAGAATACTCAGTAGTTATAAAAGTAAATGTCTTAGTTAATAGAAAAATTCAGCAAATACCACCTTTATTGAGTGGTCAGACTATGGCATTATTGATAATAATACAAACCGGCATCACATACCTCTGATGTGATGCAGCAAGAAAGATACAATGCGTAATAATCCTGCCTCAGAGGAGACAGTCAGGCGAAGGCAGATAGTATGACCTGGACTATTGAGAAACACCAGTGTTACGGTGGCACATGCCTGTAATCCTAACACCCTGGCAGGCTGAGGCAGGTTTGTAAGTTCATGTCTAATCTGGGGAATTTAACAACTTGATGAGATCTTATGTTGAAGTTTTAAATGTTTTTTAAACTATTTAAAAATATTTTAAAAATTTAAACATTTTAAAATATTTTTAAAATTTTATAATTTTAAATGGGGCTAGGGGTGTAGCTCAGTCTGGTTCAGTCTTCAGTGCGTGTGTATGTCTGTGTCTCTCACATCTGCCCATACACTTGTATCAACAAAAAAGCTAAAGGCTTTCTAGATAAAAGGTAATTAAAAACATTTCAATAAATATGACAAATGATCTATAATAGTGTCTTGAGCTCTTCCTCTGCTTAGAAGACTAGCTATAAAAACATTTGGAGGGGCTGGAGATACAACTCATTGGTAGAATATTGCTTGTACATGTGACAATAAGTTCAGTCCCCAGTACTTCCAAAATTCAAAACAAAACAAGGGGACAATTAAAGAATTTAGTATATGTACCATTGAAGAGTTAATAATGAATTAATTTTAAATATATTAGCTACAATAATGGAAAAGTGATTAGGATAATATGTTTTTCTTAGGTGCTATATACTTGGGAATGTGTAGTATGAAGTGTTTGTTTGATTTTCTAATGGATTAGTCACACACAAACTCCCAAATGATACAGAAAAAAAATCTTACAGATTAATAATTGATGGATCTTGAAGTACATGTTAATATATGGTGCACTATTCTTTCAAGTTTTCTATAGGCTTAAAATATCCCAAAGTGAAAATAGCAGCCAGTCATATAATCCTGGAAGTATGGGAGGCTGACGACTCAGAGCCTTTCCAAGTCCAAATACAACCTAGGGTCCTTTCAAACTTAGCAACTTGAATGAGATGTTCCCTTAAGGAAAGAAAATAGGCTGAGGATATAGATGTAGTTCAGTGTGTAGACCCTGGACTCAATCCCCACTAACACCCCTCCTCAAAAATGAAAATAGAGAAAAGTAACATGTTTGTGCATAAAACCAACAGAATCAATTTTGTGTAGGCTTCTAAGATCCATAGTTCTGCCTATGATAGTACCTTGGAAAATATTGGTGGTGTAATACCATTTCTATTATGTCATGTAAGAGATACTGTTATAATTCACTTCTCATCATTGCTATTTTCTGATCAAAATTCTATCAAAAGTAATATTCTGATTGTGATCCATTCATATTCATTCTCCTTCACAGCTCTCTATCTTGGAACTACAGAATACTGTTGATTATTTCAAAGTGCTGTTCAGTTGACAGAATGTAAACTATTTAATTTTAAAGTGTTTATTTAAATTTTCTTAGACAGCAACACTGTTTTAGATGGTGAATGTGTATGGTTCTGTGGCCAGTGTGTTCATAATTTAATAACAATGTGATTTGTGCAGTTAGGCAGCTAGAACACAAGAATTGGTTGCTATGACACTCATCATCATAATTCTCAGTGGTTAGGTGAGACAGCAAAGCTACAGCGCTATTAAGTTGCTTCAGGTGAAACAAATAGGAAGGGGAGAACTCAGAGTTGGATCCAGTTTAGCTGGGTCTTGAGAGCATGCAGAGGATTTTGCTAAATGATGAAGAGCATCGCAGGCAGACAAATAGCAAACATTGGTAAAAGAGGCAGGGAATGCATCATGTGTTGGGAATGACAAGTAGTTCACTCTAGCCAGATCATAAAAGTAGCAAAAGTGAAAATGGTAGATGAGACAGGGAAAATTGTGAAGGACTGTCATGTATGCTGTGTTAAGTGATTTAAGCTTTTATTTGTAGAAAATGAACAGCCATTGAAGGAATTTAAAGTGGAATGTGTTTAAAAAGTATGATGACAATGTTAGAACTAGATTGAATACAAAGATGTCAGTAAGGAGCCATTGTTTTCATTCAGGAACCATGATTTCTTGAGCGAGGGCAGAGGACAGGATGGAAATGAGACACAAAGTGAGAGCAGCAGAGTGCAGTTTGAGTGTGGGAAGTAAGATAAGAGGGGAAACCCAAAACCCTGCCATGGTTCCAAGTTGATTGATTGAGGGCGTAGAGATGTTGTTAGTGGATGTCAGAGAACACAAAGGGTAATGGTAGCATGTTTGGGGAAATTGTTTTGGATGTGTTGAGTTTAATGTATCAGTTAATCTTTCAGGTAAAGATTGTTAATATGCTATCGTATTTGGGTGGTGGTTTGTCTACCCAAATTGATTTTCCTGAGCCTATTTTTCTAGAACACTTAACTTTGCATTTGTCAAATGTGTTTTCAGTTATTTATTGAAGATAATTTTGAGAGTTGCTAGCTTCAGAATATTTGATGAGAAAGTATATTTTATCCATAAGTTAGAGTTTTAGGAGTAGGGTGAAAAAAGACATTCTTGTGCATTTAAATTGAATATTGTTGACCTGACAGCATTATGGAGTTAACATTTAAATTTTATTGATCTACTGAGAATTTAAAAATCCTATAGCCTGGAAGCTTTTCAAGTTTAACTTTTTTTAATGTAATAGACAAAAAACTGCACTGAATGGTTTTTAAAAAATTATATCTGTGTGTGTTGCTCTGCAGTAGAAAAAATGTATAGCATTTAAAGCAATCCATATGTATAAGCACTAAAATACAAAAATATTTCTTTTTAAAAAAGAATGACTACTTCCTAAAGTGATTTGTTGATAATTCATAGTCATAAAAATGAAAGATAGCAAGAGACCTGCTAGATCTCAGCAGGGCTGTTCTTGGCAGAGTGTGTGTTATTACACTCTTGGGTTGCCTTGAATTATTTGGTGTTTTCCTGTTGGTGGCAAAAGGGATTATGCTTTGAAGAAGTTAGAAGGGAAAGTAAGAAGAACAGAAAAAATACTAAATGGCAATTTATATCAATCTTAATTTTTCACAGTGTGGCCTTCTCTAAAGTCACATTTAGCAGAAACATTAATTAGATTTTAGTGCCCCACTGAGTTTTAAAATTAAACATATTTCTGGAACCATCTGTAACATTTTATCACTAATAATATAATGAAGACTATGCTTAGCCTTTTGAAAAATGGGAATTATAACCGAATGTCTTTTGCTCATGAGTAATCATTTTTTATTATGAAAAAATACAAAAACTTTTTAAGTGGAATGAAAAATTACAGAATTTTAAGAATAGAGCTAAAATAAAAATTCTATAAAATATTTTTATTGATGAAAATCTTTTCCTAAATTCTGGATTGGGAAGGGAATTTTATATTTCTTTTAGATCTAAAAATATCGGCAGTGGGTGTATGCCAACTGCTGCCATAATGCCTATTTGAGGCTGGACTGAAGCCTTCAGCAAGGAGCAGGAACTGTGAGGCCTGTACAGGGGTAGTGGCCAGGGATAGAAGATGCAGTGGCAAAAAAATGTAAATCCTGGAACCAATCTGCCTTGCCCTATGCCCCTTTTACCCTTACACCCAACTGTTAAGCTTTTGACACTTCTGTTTCCTTATTTTAAAGTGGAAATGGTCATATGTCCTGATGTTTGTTACTATGTATGTATTCTTGAGCATAAGATGTGTCTTCAGAATTATTTTTCTTCTGGTGTGTTCTGTTTCCATTGCTTTTTATTCATATATTTACTGTACTCACAGGTCCAAGTACTTAGCAGAAAACTCTCCTCCTGAAAACCAAAGAAATCAGGAGTTGGCATTTTCTGTTTTACCTTCACCCCTACCCAGCTTGGCCCCACATCTTAATTTCCTGTCACATTCAGGACCATTGCCTGCTTTTTCAGTCACATTTCCTCATATTTCCTTTTTCATATCCCTTTGAAACTACCATCAGCCCCAGCATGCTCAGTGATTTCAAAATGTTAACTTACCTATCTCCTTACAATGTTACGTTTCACTTTGCACTTCATAAAATCCCTGCTAATCTTTCACTCTTCATTTGTACCTGTTGTTTATAGATGCCTTAGGTGGATTTGACTGTTCCTTCCATGTGACATTGTTGTTACCCTGCCTGTCTTTTTGTCAGAGCACTTGCCATAGCACTGTGTCTTTCCATGTTGATTACCCTGAGTGCTTGCTGAATCTCCTTAGGGCAACAACCCTGCCTTACTCACTTCTGTATATTTTTCTTTACTATAGAGGTATTTATGTATTATTAATATCATAAAAAACCAAACTCTCCTTTAAAAAGCAGCTTTCATTGAAAACATGATAGAAAATGAGGGAGAAAGAATTGAATTTTGAAAGTGTTTCTGATCCTTCATAAAAGATAGTGGAAAGTATTTTAAAATTTCCTTTTAAAAATATGTAGAATATTCAAGATTTTCAGTGATTAAAGTATTAGAAAATAGAAGTCATACCTTTTCTGTTATCTTTTTACTTAAATAGAATATTCTCAAGAACTCTTAACTTTAACTGTGGAATTCTTTTGATGCCACTTCAAAATTGCCCAACTTATAAAAGTAAGGATATTTGATATCTATTATAGAATGAACTTTTTTGGTGGTCCTTTTAAAGCAACATTCTCTTTGAATATTTCTTGTAATTTATAAGTAAAAAGTCTTGAACAATAACAGTGAATTTCAATTTTGTTTTAGCAAAAGCACCTGGAAATTGAAAGAACTACCAAATGGCTGAAAATGCTAAAAGGATGGGAAAAATACAAAAACACTGAAAAGGTAATTTAAAATAATGCAATTTCTCTATGAAACTATATGAATTCAAAGTGGATTTTCACAGTAAATTTTTTCTTCATTTATGAGAATATTGTATCATACTCATTTTGTGAAATTAATTTAGCAAAGTTCTATACCTTGAGTGTAAGCAGCAAACATCTAACCCAAATTGATCCCAACAGTTGAGAGGTTATATTAAATGGTTTGGTGATAGGCTGATTTTAGTGGTGACTCGGGTCAATTGCTCAATTATGTTGCCTGTGAGTTAGCTTCTTACATCTGTTCTGTGTCTTCTGCACAGAGAACAGTTTCATGCTGAGGTTGGCCACCCTTGGGGGGTCATAATCACCACAGCCATTTCAGGCTTCATGTCCACACATCGTGTTGGTCAGAGAAGAGTCAGGGCTGGCCCCCCAACACTTACTTAAAGCAGAGCAATCTTCTTTTCAAATTTGCACTGTTAAATCTTTGTGCCTGTATTGAGTATGCAAAATATTAACACATTCCCACTGTTGATACATGTGTGGCTCTTCCATTGGTGGCTTGCAATTCCCTGTGTCACCTGATGAGAGACACCCATCCAATGAGATTCACACATGTACCACTGGTGGTTCAAGCTGGCAGGAACATGTGAGAGCAATGTAAAAAACTACACACATCCATTAATATTGGTATCAGTCTCATCAGAAAAGTCTTTACCTAGTGGAAAATTGTGAAGTTCCTGGTGGAAAGCTCTTAATTTTTGCTTGAAAGGTCAAATGTTATCAGTGGCAACAAATCACTGTGAGTTATTTTCCTGCAAGTGACAGTCTCCCATCATTTGGTTTGAGAAAATCTCAGCCAAATGCTACCCCAGATCTGTACTGTCATATGGATATGATCACCCCTTATTTTTTTAAGTAAAAGTGGTGGAGTTTGAAAAGAAGCAACTGGTTCATATTTTTATTTTCAGTTTCCTACATGCCTGTTTGCTGAAGTGACCATCTTACTTCAGAATGCAGTAAAAGTCCCATACAGACCCTCCATTTTTACCGCTCAGCACAGTTAGAAGCTGTGTGCTCTGAAGTGCAGATTTAATAAAATTATTTTTTTTACTGCTTCATTCAGGGGATCTTTAAGTGAAACTGACCTTTTTAAAAAATAAGTGAAGAACAGAGTGATTTCTTGTTCAGCATCGCCTTGATTTTTGTCAGAGTGCAGTATTTTATCATCACTGCTTTTCTGCCACCAGGGCAGAAGTCAAGATAGTAAAAATAGAAAATAACATTTCAGTCATATTATGAAAATAGTTTTGACCTCAGACTATGTTTGTGAACCACTGACATTTTTTAATCTGTAAAATGGTGATAATAGTACTCAATTCAAAGGGATGAAGATTTAATGAGTTAATGCATTTAATGCACTTGGCATTGTATCTCACTCATAGTAAATGTTAACTACCAATGTTAATTTTTTTGAAGGAAAGCTGGGTAGTTTAAAAAAAAAACCTTAAAAGAATAAAAGAAATCACCTGTTGTTCTATAGCAAAATACAACTGAGATAATTGTTAATCATTTTTTTACTATTTCCTCACTTTTTTTTTCTCTTCCGTTTTTGAATAAAGTATACATGTCAGCATTTGCCAACAAGAATTCCAGAGAGCATCAATTCTTTGGTTGTAATAGGTGTAACATAGAAGCATTGTAGCCTTGAGGTAAAGCGAAGTCAGAGCCAGACTAACCTGGGTTCAGATCACAGCCCTGCCACTTATTAGCTGTATGACTATGGGAGAAAATATTTTACTTTTTCCTTCTACAGCATGCTCGTGTATAACACAGGAATAATTTAGTAAAGCACAGAGATTAGTGCTTGGCAGTGTCTAGTCAGTAAGTGTTGCTTATTATTAGGTGAGGAAAGGGCTCTGATTAAATAGAGTTGGGAAAATCAGAGCTAAACAAAGTTAAGCAAGATTTGTTTATAATAGTTCTCTGTTTCTAACGTTATAATATACTTTACGAATTTTTAAGTGGGACTATAAATAATATGAAACTTGATAATGGAAAACTTTAAGTAACAGGAATACAAAATTTTTTTTTTTTTTTTTTTTTTTTTGAGACAAGGTCTCGCTTTGTAGTTCAGGCTGGCCCTCAGCTCACTATGTAGCCCAGGCAAGCCTGGAATGCAGCAGTCCTGTCTCTGTCTCCCGAGTGCCACGCCCGGCACTGTGGTATGTGGTATTGATTGCTGGTGGGCGTGAGTCACCACGCCCAGCATTGTATGTGGTTATGGGGATCAAACTCAGGGCCTTGTGCTAGCGAGGCAGGCGCTGGAACCACTGAGCTGAATCTCCGGCTCAATACAAAGTCTTTTCGGTACAAGCTATCTCACAGGGTAAGGTCATTTTTCTTTTTGAGAATACTAATTGTCCTTATTTTAAAGTCAGATTCTTTTATTCATTGTGTGTTATTGATTTTACCTGTCTTGTTAGGTTTAGAACTCAAGGTGTTTTTAAGAGAGATCAGTTCAAAGTGGAAGATAAGGTACAATACCATGCTCTTGTTTAATAGTATACTGCCTCTCAGATTAGCCTGGAGTTGACAGCTACTTTACCTTAAGTCTTTGTGGAAAGATAGCTTGAGTGGTAATTACAGGATAAATTTCCATGCATTGTGCCTGCACTTTAATCTTACATTGAGTCTAATAAAATATTTGTAGAATGATATGGCTTTATGCTCTTCTGTAGTATACATAGAGCTATGAAATTATGTAAGCCTGTAAAAATGAGCCGTTCTACTCGGCTATTATTCTGACAGCAACTCTGGCTAATGCAGTTCTCATTAAGAGAGATTTTAACAGAACTGTGTCTTTGATGTGTAATTTTAAAGCACTCTCCCATAACTGTAATACTAGAATCATTTGATGATATATAGAGAGGCCAATTTGGTGTAATACAGAATGAACCTTCTAAAAAGAATTACTGCTTTCAAAGCATACCTTGTTTTAAATTGCATTGAAGTAAAAAATAGCACGGAATTTTTTTTTTTGTCTTTGTCAAGGGGAAGTAGGTTTTCTCACCACAGATTCCTTATTTACATAATAGTAAAAAAATCCTAAGAATATCTTGAAATAAAAATATACCTTTGATAGAGTATTTGGATTTTTAGAAACAACTGTTAATTGGAAAAAGTTACATTTAGGTTGTATTGCCTGTGTTTTCTCACAGTGACTGCCACCCTAGGACAGTATTGTGGTACATTTACAGTGTGGTTTATTAAATGAGGTTATTTGTGTGAAGTCAACACCATTATAATTTAATGTCATGATACTGTGTCTGATGTCTCTCATAGCTCAGTATCCACTATAGATATGTGTATTTTTTTTGTTGTTGATTCAATGACTCAGTGGGGCTTTGAGAGCATATAGCAACATTTTCTTTTACTCATTTGAAAATGGAGACCCATCATTTAAAAATAAAATTTTCAAGGTCATATAGCTTGTTAGCAACAGGGAAAAGGGTCTATGTCTGGACCTTGGAGCTCATTTAATTGTTTCATCTTTTATCAGTGCTTTTCTTTTGGTGTTTGTCATAAAGGCCAGAAAGGAATAGAATATAGTTAGAAATGCAGTAGGACCTTGTGTGTCGTTGAAAACATTTTAGGGCCCAGGCTTATGCTCTTTGAAGGCTGAGAGAAAGGCCCTAGTGAGCAAGTATAGTTGAACAAAACAGACAGCTGATTGTTTCATGGTGTATGCTTGCAGCTTCAACAGTGCCACACAACTGAGCCAGACTTCTAGGCTGAAAAGTTTACTCATTGGCAGGTAAATGTTACAAATGTACTGCTGTTTTGAGGTTACATAAAATGGAAAAAGTATTGAAAGCAGTTACTTGATGGGGTTTTTAAAAAATTGGTAGATTTAAAAATGTAATAGCAGGACTGAAGTAGCCTAATTTTATTGGAAAATGAACAAAAACAATGGCCCTGAGGGGAGAAAGGAACCCTTCTCCACTGTTGGTGGGATTGCAGACTTGTGCAACCACTGTGGAGATCTGTGTGGAGATTTCTCAGAAAACTAGGACTAGGGGCCCCATTTGACCCTGCTATTCCCCTGCTAGGAATATACCCAAAAGAATTTAAAAACCACATTGGAAAGACAGATGTACACCCTTGTTCATAGTAGCTCAGTTTGTGATAGCTCAATCTTGGAAACAACCCAAATGCCCATCAACTGGAGACTGGATAAAGAAGATGTGGTTTTTAAATAAAATGAAATATTATTCTGCCATAAAGAATGACAAGATCGATTCATTTATGTGCAAATGGAGACATCTGGGAGATACACTAATAAGTGAAGTAAATAGATCACAGATAGGCCAATACTGGATCTTCTCTTTGATATGAGCATCTGTAGATGCAAATGAGCTCTTAGAAAGTATGACAGTTTTTGTAGAATAGGAAATTTCCATAGGAAATTTGGTGTGGGAATGTAATGAGGGGATGAAATAAATATGATTCAGAAAGAAAAGAGCATGTATATAGGGGGTGGGGAAGGGTGGGTGGGTAGGGATATGGGTAAAAATGAGAATTAACTTGTGTCATATACTGGTACAGATTCCCCAATGTTATATGTGATTGTGAGATGTATATAAATTGTACCAATAAAGAATTCAAATAAACAAAAACAGTGGCCCTGAAAGGTAGAGGTCAGGCAACCTTTTTTCTTAAGATTTTATGAGTTTGGGGGCTGGAATTTGGCTCAGTGGTTCCAGTGCCTGCCTCGCAAGCACAAGATCCTAAGTTCATCCCCGGTAACCACATACAACAATATGGGGTGTGGTGATTCACGCCCACCAGCAATCAATACCACATACCGCAGTGTCGGTGTGGTGGCTCATGCCTGTAATCCCAGCACTTGGGAGGCAGAAACAGGAGGATTGCTGAGTTCATGGCTTGCCTGGGCTACATAGTGAGCTCAGGACCAGCCTGAACTACAAAGTGAGACCCTGTCTCAAAGAAAAAAAAAAAAAAAGATTTTATGAGTTAAATTTTATGAGTAAAATGAATTTGTAACAGATTTTTAGAAGTGATGCTTTTCAAATTAAAATAATGTTGTTAGAATCCAACACATAGGACTTGATATCACAGTTAAGACTGAGTCAGGTGAACCAGCTCTTGCTTTCTACTGACAAATTCTGCTACTTGAATAACACTGTCACTTGTAAGAAGCATTGCAGTTTGCTAGAGAGCCTCTAACTTGGAGTAACAAGATGGAACTCTGCCCTAGGCCAGCTACTTCTGTGTACCTTGGTTCCTTTCTAGTAAAGTGGAACACTCTGCTGTGCCTATATTTACAGGGTCACTGGAGAAAATAGGAAGTACTGCTTGTTAATAGACAACAGATGTAAGCTGGACTGCCATTCTGGTGAATTCGCAAACTTATCATAACTGTTGTGCTTTGATGTAATTCTTTTGATACAAAATTTCTGAAACTTCTATTATAATAGTTGGACACTTAAGAGGAAAAATACGTAACCATAGTATGTCAGTTATATAATTGTACAAGTACAGTTGTCTCTCAGTGTCTTGGGGGGCGGGGTTGAGTCCAGGACTCCCGAGGATCCCAGAATCTGGTGATGCTCAAATCTCTTACATAAATGGCATAGGGCTAACATAACTTATAAATATCCTCCTGTATACTTTTCATTTCTAGACTCCTTGTAATATCTAAGGGAATGTAAATTCTGAATAATTTTTATACTGCATCATTGAGAGAATTATGATAAGGAGAAAAACTCCATCCATTTGCAGAAAGAATAGCTCCTTTTCAAATAGTCTTGACTGGTGATTGGTTGAATCCACAGGAATGAAACCCAAGGATATGAAGGGTTAACTATACTTGAAAACAAATAAGCATAAATTTAAGATTTGTATTTTAGAATCTTATAATTTAATTCTTTGAAAGTGTTTTGTTTCATTACCTCTTACAGCTTGAATTCTAGAGACATCCCTATTACATTCTTTTTACATTTAGGTATAATTATTTTATCATTACTTTTAATATTTTCTGCTCCTTTCACTATTTCATATGTTTTAGTAAGTACAGTAGGGCAAACATTGTGCTATGGCCATGGAAAGATGATCCTTACTTTTTATGTATTATAAAATCAGTAATCTTTCACTAATTGGTAAGATCTTGTATATGTGTTTGGCATTGTGTGACCTCTTTGGGTTTTGTTTTCCACATCTCTAAAAGTGAGTCATTTGTATAAAGCATTACAGAGTGGTTGGAAGAATTAAATGAGATATCAATAGATGGGTTTTTTTTGTTTGTTTTTTTGAGACAGAGTCTCATTCTTTGGTTTAGCTTGGCCCTGAGCTCACTTGGCCCTTTTTCTCCCAAGTGCTGGGATTACAAGCATGAGCTGCCACACCCAGCTCAACAGATGTTTTAAAATAGTTTCCTACAGCCGGGCGTGGCGGCTCACGCCTGTAACCCCAGAACTCAGGAGGCAGAGACAGGAGGATTGCTGAGTTCGAGGCTTGCCTGGGCTACATAGTGAGCTTAGGGCCAGCCTGAACTACAAAGCGAGACCCTGTCTCAAAAGAAAAAAAAATAGTTTCCTTCATATAATGTGTGTAAAATGATTATTACTATGGGTGACAATGACAGTGACAATATAGCAGAATTTGTTTTTGAGTCCTTCCCATGTGTATCTCAGTGTAAAATTTAGCCCTGTGACAGCATGGGAACTGTTATTTTTTATATTTTACTTTTTAATTTAATCATGACAACTAGTTTGTTTTTCTAAAACTCGATTTTTGGATAAGTAACGGGCAGTAACTTGTACATGATACCAAGTGCAGAATTGAACAACAACAATAAAATAATATCTAATGTCTTTTTAAATAAAATTTAAGAAATACATGTTATAGCTCCAGTTTTACTTAGAAAAAATGTAGTCTACTAGAAATTCAGGTTCACCAATATCAATCTTCTTAGCCATTATATTGTTTTACTATCAAAATTTTAACTGGGCATGGTCGTGCTATAATGCCAGTGCTCTAGGAGGCTGAGGTAGGACAGCAAGTTTGAGGCCACCCTGGTCAGACTAGTGACTTTTAAATATATAATACTTCTTATCTTTAAATGTATGGTTTATTATAATTTTGAATTGGATATAGATTGTAGACTTCTTTGGGAGAAATAAATCTTAAATTCCTTTGTTATTAACCACACTCAGTTTCCAGTTAATGGTAATAACTTTGAATACGTAAATGTGTGGGCCTGAGATTTAGCTCATTGGTTCTGGTGCCTGCCTGGCAAGCATAAGCTCCCAGGTTCGATCCCTGGTAACCACATACCACAATGCCAGGCACAGTGGCTCACACCTGTAATCCCAACACTGCAAAGGCAGAGGTAGGAGGATTACTGAGTTCAAGGTTTGCCTGGGCTACATGGTGAGCTCAGGGTCAACCTGAACTACAGAGCGAGACCAAAAAGTTCCAAATCCTGTTTGTAGACAACACACAGCTTTTCTGGGCAAGTTTCCCCAGTTAGAGTTATTGCATGATTAAAATTTCTGTTATTCTAGTTCCTTCCCTCTGAAATATCAAATCTAAGGCTTACCATATTTATAACAAAAGAACAAAACAAATAATATTTATAATTATTGAACTGAATCAGTGTCACAGTATTCAGGGTTTCTCAATAAAAGTTATGCTACATTGTCATTCACTTTCAACCACAATATCAAAGGTTTTAAAAACTGCATCGGGGCCAGAGATTTAGCTCAGTGGTTCTCGTGCCTGCCTCGCAAGCGGCAAGGCCCTGAGTTCGATCGCTGGTAACCACATACATGCTGGGTGTGGTGACACACGCCCACCAGCAATCAATACCACATACCACAGTACCGGGCGTGGTGGCTCACACCTGTAATTTTAGCACTCAGGAGGCAGAGACAGGAGGATTGCTGAGTTCGAGGCTTGCCTTGACTACATAGTGAGCTCAGGGCCAGCCTGAACTACAAAGCGAGACCCTATCTCAAAATCAAAACAACAACAAAAAACCCAAAAAACTGCATCATAATTTGTTCTAAAACTATAAGGAAGAATAATTTATGCAGATGGGGAGGGAATATAGGGAAGGGGTACAGGAGAGGGAAAGGGATAAAAATACTATATATATATGTACCAACTCCAATTCCAAAGAATGTATTCATTATGTATCACATACTAATTAAAATAGGGACAATTTTTAATAAAATGTTAATGTAATATTGTAGTTTGAAGCATGGTGCCTCACTATTTCAATTAAAGTTTGCATCTTACTTTCTTAGCTGTAGCCTTTAAATATATTACAAGTTGAATATACTGAATTTGAAATCTGAAATGCTGCAAAATCTAACACTTTTTTTCATGACAACATGTTGCCACAAATGATAAGTCACATTTGAAGCAGAAATATTAATGTGTGTAAAGACATGAAAGACATATAAGAATGTCATTTTTAGGGCTGGAGGGTTAGCTCAGTGGTTCCAGTGCCTGTCTCACAAGCGCAAGGTCCTGAGTTCAATCCCCGGTGACCACATATAATGCTGGGCGTGGAGACTCACGCCCACCAACAATCAACACCGTATACCACAATGCCGGGCGTGGTGGCTCATGCCTGTAATCTCAGCATTCGGGAGGCAGAGACAGGAGGATTGCTGAGTTTGCGGCGGCTTGCCAGGTCACCATAGTGAGCTCAGGGCCAGCTTGAACTTTGAGACAGTGAGACCCTGTCTCAAAAAAAAAAAAAAAAAAAAAAAAAAGAATGTCATTTTTAGACTTGGATCTTTTTAAAAATTGATTTTATTGGTACATTTTATATATACATTGTGGTCACATTTAACATTGAGAATTTGTACCAGTACATGACGCATCTAATTCTTATTTTTTCACATTCCCCTGCCCTCCCTACAGTTCCCTGTCCCCTAAATATATATAAGCTTTGTTTCCTTTTTTAACATCAAATTTTTGCTTTCCCTTCTTTACTCCCCCATCCCCTTTTTCCATTTGAACATTTTCTTCCCATTGCATAATACCTGTCGTACATTTTCAAACTCATTTACACCTTCAGTTTCTCATACCAGAGAAATAATATGATATTTACACATCTGTGTCCTATTTATTTCATTTCTTTTTTTTTTTTTTTTTGAGACAGGGTCTCGCTTTGTAGTTCAGGCTGGCTCTGAGCTCACTGTGTAGCCCAGGCAAGCGTCGTACTCAGCAATGCGCCTGTCTCTGCCTACCGAGTGCTGGGATTATAGGCATGAGCCACCACGCCTGGCGCTGTGGTATGTGGTATTGATGGCTGGTGGGCGTGAGTCTCCGTGCCCAGCACTATATGTGGTTACCGGGGATTGAATTCAGGACCTTGGCGCTTGCGAGGCAGGCGCCGGAACCACTGAGCTAACCCTCCGGCCCTTTATTTCATTTCTGAATATGTCCTCGAAGTATGTGCATTTGAGTATAAATGACTCAAATTTATCATTTTTTATGGCAGAGCAATACTCCATTTTATAAAACACAATACATCTTCTTCATCAACACAGCTTCAGTCTCCCATTGATGGGCATTTGGGCTGTTTCCAAGATTTAGCTATTACAAACTGAACTGCTGTAAACATGGGTGTACATATGTCACTGTGATATGAATCTTTTAATTCCTTCATGTGAATATCTAGCAGGGAAATAGCAGGGTCAAATGGAACCTCTAATGCTAGTTTTTTTAGGAATCTCCACACTGATCTCCACAGTGGTTGCACCAGTCTACATTCCCGCCAACAGTGGAGAAGAGTTCCTATCTCCTTGCAGCCCCGCCAGCATTTGTTGTTGGTTGATTTTTGTGATAGCAGTCATTGTTTGGGAGTGAGATGGAATCTCAGTGTTGTTTTCATCTGCATTCCTCGAATGACTAGTTTTGTTGAACATTTTTCTGTATGTTCCTTAGCTGCTTCCTTTACTTCTTCATCTGAAAAATGTCTGTTCATTTCAGATTCCCATTTTTGAATTGGTAGACTTGGATCTTATCTCAAAAATACCTCATGTATGTGCAGATATTCCAAAATCTGAAAGAGGTGCAAAATCCAAAATGCTTTTGGTCCCAAACATTTCCAATAGGGCTATTCAGCATGTGTCTTGATCTTTAAGATAATTATGTACTAATTTTTTAATGCTTAAGGGGCTCTTTCATAATTTATTAATCATTACCTTGTTTGGGCATCCTTTTTTAAATTTTGAAATGTTTTTAAGGACTACATTGTAATAGCCATAATAGGTCTCTGTATTTTTTTTAAATACTGTACTGTAATTACTGAAAGCACAGTAGTTATACTTGAAGAAACTTACTGTATTACTACAGAGAAGATATGTTTTGAATATATATTGAAAAGACATAAATATTGAAATATATTCATAGGTCAACATTTTTCAAGGACTTGGGAAGTTGATACTGATGACATTCCTAATTTTATTTTCAAATTCATTTGAAATAGTCTTTCTTGAAGAAGATTTATTATTTTTGCCTGATCCTTTTAGAAAAGGACAAAAAGAACTGAAGAGATACCAAGAGGGTATCAGGAAGGAAAATGAAGGAGGGAGGAAGGGAGAAAGGGGGAAAACAGAGCACGAGGTAGAGATCTCTGCCAGTGGCTGAGGTCTGAGATAGACAGGAGGGAGTGTGATCTATCTAGGAAGGCTCTAGAAAAGTAATAGGAAAAGATTAGAAGCTACATGGCAGAGTCCACACTCCACATATTTTTGGAGCACCTTCTAGGTATATGAAGGGAAAGGAAGGTATTGTGTAAAAAAACGCACCACTTAGCAAAGGGCATTGACTATATTTTCTTGACTCTCAAGGGACATTTTTGTAGAATAGTAGTATGAATTGCATTCTTGATATTTTCTTGTTTGTTCCTTCCTTGCCTTCCTATATCTCCCTTTTAAGATATGAAAAAGATGACAATTGATTTGTAGTCAACTAATTAAAAAGTATCAGTTGTTATGAATACTCTGAAAATAAAAACCCAACAATTAATTAATCAAATCAATTGAAGAGACTATTTCTAAGCTTTTGTTAGTTTATAACCTCCAGTTTCCCTTTCTTTTGATAAGTTTCACAGAAGAATTTACAAAGGAATCCCTCTGCAGCTTCGGGGTGAAGTCTGGGCTCTCCTTCTTGAGATCCCTAAAATGAAAGAAGAGACACGAGACCTTTACAGTGTGAGTAGTTATACTATTACTTTGAAATTTAAAAGTCAGATTATTTATTTTATTTTTCAAGATGGATGTTGACAAAGGGGAATAAGACTTAGCTCCCAACCTGAAATGCAAGTTCATGTTCTCTAAAAATTGAAGAATGAATTTTAGAAATGACAGAGGTTTAAGTAGGAATTTTTTTTTTTTTTTTTTTTTGAGACAGGGTCTCGCTTTGTAGTTCAGGCTGGCCCTGAGCTCACTATGTAGCCCAGGCAAGCCTCAAACTCAGCAATCCTCCTGCCTCTGCCTCCCGAGTGCTGGGATTATAGGTGTGAGCCACCACGCCCGGCACTGTAGTATGTGGCATTGATTGCTGGTGGGTGTGAGTCACCACGCCCAGCATTCCATGGGTTTCCGGGATTGAACTCAGGACCTTGTGCTTGCGAGGCAGGCGTTGGAACCACTGAGCTAAATCTCTGGCCCAGGAAATTTTTTTTTTTTTGAGAAAGAAAGCTTCTGCCTAAGAGAGGTAGAAGGCGGAACCTGGAAAGGTGGGTAACCCACCTACTTTACTTTTTAGAGGGCTTTTACTGACCATGAGGTGGGGGTCTGAAGTGGGACAAAATTATAGTCAACCAGTAACATTGCAAATACAATAGCTTAGGTAACATTGGTATAATGAGAAACCACACAAAATAAACAAAACTATGATCAACCAATAGGATTACAAGTATAATTGCTCAGGTAACATTGATTAAATGGGGATACAATGAGAAATCAAGTCAGTAACAATTGAACAGGAATTTTTGACTTAGATTCTTTCCAGGGAGGTGGGTTTAGCTCTCCACTCCAGGAAGTTGATGCCCTCTTTAGAATATCTGGAGACTACAGGGGTTGGGGGTGGGGGTGGGCAGGGATATGGGTAAAAATGAGAATTGTCTTGTGCACATATTGGTACAAATTCCCCAATGCTGTGTGTGATTGTGAGCTGTGTATATAATGTACCAATAAAATTTACTGAATAATGAAAAGAAAAAGAATATCTGGAGGCTGTCTATTTTAAATATCAATCACAGCTGTATCCTACATGGGTGGGATAGCTTTTTTCCCTCTGGCAATGCTGACCACCAAATTGGCTACTTTTGACGGCCAGTCCTGTCTTATCTGCCTACCACATGTCTAGTTAACTTTTCTACCTATAATAATGTAAGATGCTTTTATCACTCTTAAAATCATACCAGAAGTCTGTTGGGTTGGGTTTTAGAGATGTATTATTTATTTTATTGATTGTAGTCTCAAATTTCAACTACTAAAGTAAAAATGTTGTCTGTTAATCAGTGATATTGTATTTTTCAAATATATAAATGATCAATCACAGTACTTAAAATGATTCAAGATTATTTAGGGCATATTTGAAGGAAAAATTGGCTGAAACCTGCTTATAGTTTCAATAAAGAGACTGATAGTTTCCTTTTTAAAGATTATAGAAAATGGGCCGGAGGGTTAGCTCAGTGGTTCCGGTGCCTGCCTTGCAAGCTCAAGGTCCTGAGTTCGATCCCTGGTAACCACATACAATGCTGGGCATGGAGACTCATGCCCACCAACTGTCAATACCACATACCACAGTGCCGGGCGTGGTGGCTCACGCCTGTAATCCCAGCACTCGGGAGGCAGAGGCAGGAGGATTGCTGAGTTTGAGGCTTGCCTGGGTTACATAGTGAGCTCAGGGCCAGCCTGAACTACAAAGCGAAACCCTGTCTCAAAAAAAAAAAAAAAAGAAAAAGATTACAGAAAATAACAGAATTCATTTTTATCCACTTCTATCTGTATATGATTCTGTTTATTCTATAAAAAGGAATTTGCCCCTTACAAACCTAGCATATTATGAAATTCAGCCCTTCAAGTGTGTCTAATGGTGTGTGCCTGTTATTAGAATTCAGCCTTGTTTGAGTCACTGAAGAGCACACAAAGTGAGTCCACGTGGTCTAAGAAGCTCTTCTCTGTCAGAGGAGATGATGCATAAAAATGTATAATATTGTATTCATGACACATACTCTGGAAGTAGAAGAAAAAACTTGACTTAGGTGAAAGGATAAAAAGAAACCATCTGTATGGTTCAGGAAGTCTTGGTAGAATAGGTGTCTGAGGGGGTATTGTTTCCAGAAAGGAAAAAAGGATGAATTTGCAAGGCCAACATCCTTTTTCTAATTTGGTTCTGATTAGTTTTAATTTGAAGCTTCATATTGCTATATTTTTAAAAATACTATACCTACTTTACTTTGAGAAAATTTAACCTTGTTGTGTGGATATCTGAACTACTTCATAAAATTATAGCAACAATACCAAGAGGCAGACTTTGCTATTTTTATCATTGTCTTTATTTTAAAGATAATGCAGAGGTAGGATTTTATTTTTATTTTTTTTTTGCTTTTTGGAGACAGGGTCTTGCTTTGTAGTTCAGGCTGGCTCTGAGCTCACTATGGTGCCCAGGCAAGCCGCCGCGAAATCAGCAATCCTCCTGTCTCTGCCTCCTGAGTGCTGGGATTACAGGCGTGAGCCACCACGCCCAGCATTATATGTGGTAACCGGGGATCGAACTCAGGTCCTTACGCTTGCGAGGCAGGTGCCGGAACCACTGAGCTAACCCTCCGGCCCCAGAGGTAGGATTTTAAATCCACACTATCCTGGCTTCTGAGTCACAGCTCTTACCTACATGTCATTTGTATTTATCTCTCATAACTAGCAGTGTACCTTGCCGGTAGAAATGAGTCAGTCCACAGTGGGCAGCAAGCTCATCTATAGCCTTACCTCAGCTCAGTAATCCAGTAGTCCAAAACCACAGAGATTTATACATTTTTTTTTTTTTTGAGACAGGGTCTCACTTTGTAGTTCAGGCTGGCCCTCAGCTCACTATGTAGTCCAGGTAAGCCTTGAACTCAGCAATCCTCATGCTTCTGCCTCCCAAGTGTTGGGATTACAGGCATGAGCCACTACGCCCGGCACTGTGGTATGTGGCATTGATTGCTGGTGGGTGTGAGTCACCACACCCAGCATTGTGTGTGGTTATAGGGGATCAAACTCAAGACCTTATGCTTGCGAGGCAGGTGCAGGAACCACAGAGCTAAATCTCTGGCCCTATAAATTTTTTCTAAATATCTTTCATTGTACTTCTGTTTTAGGTTTAATGGTTCATTAGATCTGACTGATTGGTTGGTTGATTGATTGACAAGTTCTTGCTAAGTTGCCCAGAAGAGGCTCAAATTTGTGATCCTCCCACCTCTGTCCTCCAAGATGCTGGGATCACAGGCCTGCACTATCATGCCTGAGTCCCATTTCTTTTTTTTTTTAAATGCTTATTCTCATATTATTTTGATTCTCATGAATAACAGCCTATATAATTCTCAAGAGGTAACTGTAGAAAAATGTTTACCTCCTTTGAAGAAGTAAGAAATGTTCTTGATTGACCGTATTCTGTACATTACCTTATAAACATTTAGGACATAAATAACTCCTCTGACCTATTATTTTTTACCTACCTAATGAGGCTTTGATGCTGTCATGAGACCTTTTTTGTGATCTACTCCCGTCTTTAAGAGAAACTAATGTTGTGCCAGGGATTTAGCTTATGATGCTGCTGCCTGCCTCACATAAGATGAGTTCCATCCCCAGTACCAGAAAGAGAGAGAGAGAGACAGACAGAGACAGATAGAGACAGAGACAGAGACAGAGAAGCTAATGTTATAGATATGTTGGGTTTTTCCCCTTCTTCCAACTAAATTTTGTTTCAGGGCCTTTTTTGTTATGTCAGATATTTTCTTCCTATGTTTTGCCATCTCATCTTGTACCAGGAGGTCTGTAGAACAAACATTAATCAAAACCTCTGTACCTGCCTGTTTCTTTTAGAGAGAAAAGATATTAAATGACCAAATATGTACATACTATTTGGTGTCTGTACAGTGTCATCTGTACCAGCTTTTATCAGAAATAACATGCAGTAATACTTTACAGGCTTCATGACTATAATGCATTACTATAAATATCCTGTCTTCAGAATGCTGCAGCACACTGTAGTTATCCCTCATGTTTGTTTTGTTTACTTTGCAGAACTGAGAAAGGGACCTGGGTCCTCACAAATGCTGGGAAAGTACTCTGCCACTGCTCAAGCCATCCCCCCCAGCCTGTTCTTCGTGCTGTAAAAAGCTACCTCAAAATACAAAAAAGCACATACTCTGGCTGGGGATTTAGCTCCGTGGTTCTGGCGTCAGCCTTGCAAACCCAAGGTCCCAAGTTTGATCCCCCATAACCATATATTACAATGCCAGGCATAGTGGCTCATGCCTGCAATCCCAGGACTCAGGAGGCAGAGGCAGGAGTATTTCTGTGAGCTTGAGGTTTGCATGGGCTACATAGAGAGCTGAGGGCCAGCCTGAACTACAAAGGGAGACCCTGTCTGAAAAACAAACAAAAAATGCACATACTCACAAAATACTCAGTGTGCACATGCATATGTGCCAGGGTCACATACATTTCGGACATACACAAAAAGTTTTTAATTCTACTTTTAGCTTACTTCAGGGGTTAGCAGTTACATTTTTGTATGTATTTACTGGAATAGTTTTAGCAGGAATCTGTATTGCTAGTACATGGTAAATAGATCGATATAATGTGTATATAATGCTTATTATACTTAGACATAATTATATATAGATAATATGAATATTAATCTTTCATTTGCTAAGCATGGGGCATGAAACATACTCATAATTTAGCCTCTATCTCTTTGAAGTGCCACTAAATTGACAGCGGAGTTTTTGTTTTTATTTTAAAGACAAACCCATACAGTATAAGAAAATGTGAAAAGAGGTAACAGCTGCCATATTCTGGAAACCAGTGTGCAGACAGGCATTTAATATACGTAAACCCAAGAGAGCTACGTTCTAGGGTGGCAGTGGGAAATTGGAGGAGCAGCACGTTTGTATCTCGCATGTCTAGAAGCCTGGTAATTGTCTGGTGTAGGTACCTCTGGAAGTGGAGGTGATGCTGAACACAGAAGTGACTCAAAGTCTGTTTCAGAACCAGTTAGAGCCCTCAAGTCTCCTCCCAGCCCTGGCCCAAAACTGGAGGTTCCTTGGTGGGAGAGGGTGAAGGAGAGAACTTTTGGACAGCGATAGCACAGACCCTGCTGTGGTGAGCTGCTGTCTGGAAGCAGAGGAATGAGGTATCTCAAAGTTTGTGCAGCTCAGCTCCTGGAACACTGGCAGTGAAGTGTTGATCTTCCTGGCAGGAGATGGAAACAACCTTCTGTGGAACACACCCACTTCTAAAAGTAAACTTGTCCCAGGACTACAACTGCAGCTGCCCAGGCAGCTTGGCCCACATGGGAGAGCACTGTTGGGAAGCTTCTTGACCTTCCTGCCCTGGCACACAGCCTTTCCACTGTCTTACTTGTTGTGTTTGGTTTTGATACGGGATCTTGCTTTGTAGTGCAGGTGTGCCTTAAACTCACTGTGCATTCCAGGCTAGTCTGGAACTCATGACAATCTTCCTGCCTCCAGCTCCCGAGTACTAGAATTCTAGGCATGGGACACCTTGTGTCTTACTGTTAAAAGCAGACACCAAAGTTTTGCATTTGAGGGAAGGGCTAACATAAAAGACAAATGCAAACAAATAGAAAAAAAGAAACTTGTAAGGAAAAAACTATAGAGCAAGAAGAAAACTTAAAAGATTATTAATAATTTCAGGGCAATAAAATAGATAATATATCCATGAAACAAATGTAGAACACTATAAAAAGGAACATTTGAGAACAACAGAGCTTATGACAATACAGCAGAAGTCGAAAATTTAAGAAAAATGAAAAAATTGAAATTAATGATTGGAGAAATTTCCAAGAAAATAAAATTTAAAGGCAAATAGGTAGGAAATCCAAAACAAGCAAGAAAAATTGACAGCTATGTAGAGATTCCACAGTAAAATAATAAGAGTTCCTGAAGGACACAAAATGGGAATGGGGGAGGGGAATGATGAAATTGATAAAGCAGTTATGAAAGACAACCTCTTAGAGTGGAGAGGTGTGAGTGGAACTTTTACAGTTGAAAGGGTATACCAGTTCCCATATCTATAGATAAAAATAGATCCAAGTCAAGGAGAAATGGGAAGCTTTAGAAGAAGGAGAAAACAGCACCTGTAAATTCCCAGAGAGGGAAAAGAGACTCTACAAGAATTCATGTGGCAATAAGGGAGGCCAGAAGACTAAAACAGTGCCTTCTAGATATTTTCCAACTAGAGTTCTAAAGCATCAAAACAGTTCATTTGAGAGGATAGAATCATCAGGCATTAGAGGTTTCAGAAACCTTGTCTTCCACTCACCCTTCGGCAGGAGCCAGTAGAGAATGTGTGTTCCTCCAAAGGAAGGAAGTAAACAAAGAGACCTGCCTCTGTGGGAGAGAGGTCTTTAAGAAAAGGAACTTATGGACTGTATTCTATTGGAACATCAGAGGAGATTTATAGTTTACAGTGAGTTTTAGGATTGATTTAGTTATAAGCATGTAGAAAATAAAGCAAATCGAGAAGTAAGGGAATGGTTAGCTCCAAGGAAAACAAAAATATTGTGCTGGAGAGACAAAAGTCCTAATAGACCATGTGTCTCAGTCAGGAAGAACTTTCATATAATCTCACTAATTGAAACCACAGGAAGTTTCCTGTTTTGAATTAAAATCTAACTGTATTGACATGATGGGAAGGAAAGGAGATGAGGAAAGAGGCATAGAGGGGAAGAAAGGTTTTTTTGATGTACCTTTTTACATGGCTTTGATTTTTTTTTAAACTGTGGGAATGATTTTCCCAAACAAAAATAAAAATTTATAATTATACAAGTTTATAATTTATCATAGATTGTCAAATAAAAATGTGCTTTCTTCCCTTCTTTTTTTTTCAGAAATTAAAACACAGAGCACGGGGCTGTTCACCTGATATCAGACAGATAGACCTTGATGTCAACCGTACATTTAGGGACCATATTATGTTTAGAGACAGATATGGCGTTAAGTAAGTAATATTCAATGTAAAAGGCAGTTATAAAGTGTGTTTATTTAAAATGTGAGTGTTTAGCATATCTTGTATAATCTGTGATTTTAAAACATTTTTATTAGTGTATATTTGCATCATGTAGTGAGTACTTAATTTTGGCACATATACATAATGTATCTGGATCCTTTTGATTTACATCCTACACATTTAAGCTTTTATAGATCAGTGGAGTCTTGGGTGTGTGAAACTTAGATCTAATTTGACTTAAATTTCTAAAACTTTGGCACAAGTAGTATAAAATTAATCATTTTATGATCTGAGAATTTAATAAAAGTATAATGGGTTTTTAAATTCAAAGCTATAGAAAAGAAATAAAGGATTGTGTTTGAAAATTGTCACTGATAAGTGCATCTCTACAATTTTGAACTTATATTTAAAGGAAACTATAAGAAATGAAGATTAATGAAATGAGAAATGAATGAACTGAGTATTTATATGGTTGGGGCTTTAGTGCTACAACAGTGGCATTTCGTCTTCACGACAGTTATGAATGAAATATACAGTTGCTGACCTGTGATCAGGTTCAACTAGTGAAGCAGAAGCCAGCAGCAGATGTACACCAAGAGACCAGCTTATTCCAGCTGTGGGAGATGAGAGGCAGATCCAGAACCCACAGAGGAGGTCACAGGAAAGAGAGGCCAGACTTCCCAGGTGGGAGCCAAAGCTTCTCTTCCAAGGTAGAATTTCTTATACTGGGAAGTCGGATTGAGTCAGGCCTATTCAGATTACCGAGGCTAATCTCCCCTACTTAGATTGAACAGGTGATTGTTTTATTTCATCTGTAAAATACCTTCACAGTGATACCTGAATCGGTGTTTAATAATGGGGAGTTGTAGCCTAGTGAGACTGACCTACAGCCAACCATCATAATCCACTCTTTTCAACTTAGTATTCATGTCCAACTCCTCAAACCATTCTTAAGTAATACTTGTAAGAATGGTACAACTATTGTAGTTAGAACTGAAAATGTGCAAACCCTTCCACAAGTAGATATTAAGTCCTTGGGTGATGGTCACACTCTGGATGTCTTGTGACTTTAACATGGTGATACAAAGTTAACTATTATTGATATATCTTAAAATACATGACAAGAGAAAGAAAAAAAATAGATAATATATAGACAGAATATATAGACAGAATAGCATAAAAAGGGTGAAGTACTTGCAATGATTAATAGTCATTTCTACACATGGTTATATAGTTATAAATAAAATTTTGACTACTCTTGTCTATTCCCCATTCTGTAAACCATTAGTCTTCAGCAAGTGTCTCAGCTCAGTGACTCAAACTTAATTCATTTCTAAACAGTCTGGGCCATTAGCAGTCCTGCCTAAATTGGGCTGTTGTAGTTTTTGAATTGACTTTAATGAGAAGGCTTGGTAATACTGAGAGATGCTCCAGTGCTCTCCTATATTCAGATATTCCTCCTTTGGTCCTTTGGATAATAGTGCCCCATTCCTTTAATATTCAGGATCAGTCACCTCCCTTTGCCTTTTGAGATATAAGGAGCCTGAAGTTGTATTAGGAGCCCAGAGTGGTTAGATAGCAGTTTCAGCTTCCAGTTCAATCATGATTATATCTCCTCATGAAAATATTCCTCCTTCTGGAACTAAGATCTCCAGATCTGCAGACCCTAAGCTTGTAGGCACAGGAAACAAAATTTACTAGTGAATCCTTAAAGGTAAAAGCGAATGGAGCCACACTACCTTTTGAATATTGTATTCTTGAGTTTTGGTTGTGGAAAAAACAGCACCTTTTATTCAAGGGTAATGTAGAACATAACCAGCTTCTCTTGCAGGATATTGCCCAAGACCTTCCAACTCTTGATCTTAGCTGGTACTATTACAGAGTCTTCAACAGGCCAGCCACTGTCCTGTTAAATCAGTAGCTAGTTCTATTGGGACTAGTTCATTTCACCGTAAGTTCAGTGAAAGAGGGCAACAAATTCAAGAAATTTTGAAGCCTTTTGTGGATTTGTTATATATTCTTTCTAGTCTCAAATTTAGACTGTTTACTGTCACTTTCACCTTGGGAAAATTTCTTTGTTATAATAGCAGTATTATCAGATTATCGATTTGTTTTCAGTTCACTTTTTTATGTTTATAATTTAAAAAGAATATGAAATATCTAAATTGTATTTAATATAAATTTTTTATTTCTCTAGGCAACAATCTTTATTCCATGTTCTTGCTGCATATTCTATTTATAATACGGTAAGTTGGAGCATGTCTGCTCAGTTCTGTGAGCTGTGTTCTGAGGTTTGTTTTGTCAACCCTTTTCCAACACGGTCTCTAGGTATAGTTCTTCATCATGGTTTCCACACACTCTTTTAGGTCCTGTGGTGTTTCTGGGGTTCTCGAGCAGAGCTGATTTACAAGTAGAAAAACCTAAATATAACCATAGTATGCTAGTGAACTATACGCTTTCACTCTATTTTGTTATGTTTTGTGGATAGAATTTTGTTGTTGTTTTGTTTTTAGTTTAAGCAAGAAAGACTAGGGTTGAGCCTGGCAGGAAAGGAAGTTGATGGCTAGATTAACTTGATTCTTAATAACTGCACTATTCCTAGGAGTTTGCCTTTCAGATCACATTTTGTCTATAAGGTGAGGCCCAGTAGAGGTAACACTAAAATAAACTGTTTGGTAATAGACATACTACCCTTAAGGCATGCACCATTCCTGGGGTAGAAAATAATTCAGGGAAAGACCTAACATAGATATTAAGTGAATATTTGTTACTGTGTTCCAGAGAGGACAATCTTTGACCTTTGGGATGTATAAGTTCTGTTCTATGTATAATCTTGTAAGAACAGAAATTTGCTCCCACCGGGGAAAGTGAAAAAAGGGACTGACTAAAGGGATTTGTCATAGAAATTAAGCAGTAGCAGGACCTCATGGGAGTTGGAGCTGGAAAGTTAGAATCGTTCCATGAAAAAGACAGCTACACATTTCCTTTCTCAGTCAAAGACCATAAAAATCTGTGGATTATACATCCCAGTGTTTACCTCTCCACATTGTTACCTTTGCCTGCTTGCTAGTTATCTCATGGCTACAATTTCACCTCTAGACTCAAAACCCCAGTGATTACAATCTACTGGCTTTGTTCAAATTTCCTCGATAGAGTAGTGTCTGCTCAGTCAATGCAACCAATTAATTGTTCTCTTGGGGGCAGGCATCCTAGTCTGTCCATCAGCTGTGGTGCCTGTGATACAAACATGACTCTTTAAGGCCACATCATAAACAGGAACCGTGAGGGGGCATAGGCTAGATGGGTACCCTCCAAAAGTACGTGGGTAAGAGTCTGCAAATACAAGGGTTAAGCAGAGTGGGAGGAGGGGGCATTTTCAGTATGCAAGCAAAAGGGAATGATGGGGTAAGAGTCATACATGAAATAAGTATTAGCAATCTTTAAAGAAGGTGTAACATTATCAAACAGAAGACAACTTTTAAAAAGTGTAGGTTAGATTTTTGTACACCTGTACGTTCTGGAGCAGTTTTCTTTTATAATGTATTGCAGAATGCTGTAAAGACTGTGATATTTATCTTTAGAATTTCATACTCTGTAATATATCTAGGTGTTTCCCAAAATAGTGGTTCAGTGTTTTCTATGTGCATTCACATGGCATTTTGTTCTGAGCTCCTCAGTGTTTCTGTTCTCATTTGCTCTTTAGGAAGTTGGGTACTGTCAGGGAATGAGCCAGATCACGGCTCTGCTTCTCATGTACATGAACGAGGAAGACGCTTTCTGGGCTCTTGTCAAACTCTTCTCAGGCCCTAAACATGCCATGCATGGTAAGAAAACCCTGTATTTATCATAAATAATAAATATCAGAAGGAAAAAAGATGAATCAAAACAAAATCAAAGGTGATTCTTAGAATTAAGTACAGTGTACTATTCCTCAGCTTATACAGTTAATTAGTATTTGTTATTACTTTCTTTTTTGCACCTTTCTGGCTTTTCTGCTTATGTTGATTTGTCCGTGTCTTTTCCTGTAGAAAACTAATTTTAGAAAACACTCTTTTCTTTTAAGCCTTTTTGTTAGCAATGATTGTCATGATTCTTACTTTAAAGCAATACTAATTCTAATGTTCCAACATTTTCACTTATAGTGCAGGGTAGATCATTATTATAGGAGAATTTATATATATGTAGATACTTGTTTCTATGAGTATCTTTTGAACATAGCTAAAGGTTACCCCTGATCTGCATTTTCTATGTAAAAGTGATATCACTTCTAAATCTTTTAAATCAAAGCTAGGATTGCAAAAGATGAGATTTAAAATATCAGGTCTGTGATATTACTGAAAAGTGAACAGATTCAGTTATCTTAGCATCCTTGAGCTAGCTATTGCTGAAGTGCATTGATTTTTTTCAAAAAATCAAATTTCTCTTGAAATTTTTCCATCTCCCATTCATATCAAATTGACCATGAGAGTGGTACTGATATATATTTTTTTGTGAAATCACTTCACTGGAAAATATTGCTAAAAAAGGAATAGAATCTCTATCTGTGTAAATTTTTACACCTTCAAAAACTGAGAACCACTAGTTAAGTTCTGCCTAATAGATTGTAAGGCAGTGTTTCCTAACATTGTGTTCCTTGGGTTCTTGAAGAAACATAGCTTAATTTTTGAAGCATACATTTTTGTAATGGAAGAAATAGACTCAGATAATAAAGTCTGGAAGACCGAGTTAAGAAAAGCAAAACAGGGCCAAAGATGCAGCTCAGGCGTCACACTGCCTTACAAGGTCCTATGTTCAATCCCCAGTACTGCAAAAGAAAAAAGAAAAAAATGTAAGGTAAGTTTTATTAAGTCTAAAAGCTAGCTTAGGAAGATGAATAAGCAATATACATCAAGAATATGCAAGAAGAGTATATGTGACACAGCCCTCCCAGTTCCTTTTTTTCTTCTATTTTTTTTAAAGGAGAACATCTATTAACATCTTTAAAAGTTAAATAGGATGTAGATTGGAAAAATACCATGTGGAGAAAAGTCTCTTAAGAGTATGTTCTTTTTTCTTTTTTTTTGAGACAGGGTCTCACTCTGTAGTTCAGGCTGGCCCTGAGCTCAGTATGTAGCCCAAGCAAGCCTCGTACTCAGCAATCCTCCTGCCTCTGCCTCCTGAGTGCTGGGATTACAGGCGTGAGCCACCACGCCCAGCACTGTGGTATGCGGTATGGATGGCTGGTGGGTGTGAGCCACCACGCCCAGCATTGTATGTGGTTACTGGGATCAAACTCAGGGCCTTGCGCTTGCAAGGCAGGCACTGGAACCACTGAGCTAAATCTCCAGCCCGAGAGTATGGTCTTTTAAGCAGATTGTATAAATATCTGAAAGGAAATGTGAATAAAAAGATGAAGTTTAATAAGTTAAATATACAAATTATTACTTAACCATTTACAATTAATTACCTCCTAGAATTCTTATCTGTCAGTTGAGATAAAATACTTTTTTTTTTTTTGAGACATGGTCTCTGTTTGTAGCTCAGGCTGGCCCTGAACTCATTATGTATCCCAGGCAAACCTTGAACTCAGCAATTCTCCTGCCTCTGCCTCCTGAGTGCTAGGATTACAGGCATGAGCCACCATGCCCAGCATTTAAAATACAGTTTTTGATTTAGCATTGATCATGTATACCTACATGTTTTAAATGACATTAAATATAGTTTTATAGTCAGGATTAAGAATTGATAAAAACTTTGAAAACATATGAGTAAAACTGTAAGATTAAGTATAAAAAGTAGTAAATGCTCATGTAATTAATTTATAGTAATGTAGAACAACTTATTAAAAGTCTAGATGTAGTATTTTAAAAGAACAGATAATATTCTGTTTCCTTTTTTCTTAACATCTTAATTTTCTTTTAAACTCAAAAATAACTAGTTTTAAACATAATATTACAAAAATAAAGACGAAATCCTAGCTACAAGTTTCATTGCTCAACATTTAAATACAGTTATTTTCTTAGTAGGAAGGAAAAAAATGTTTTGGTAACTTTTGGATCCTTTCTTTCTTTCTTTCTTTCTTTCTTTCTTTCTTTCTTTCTTTCTTTCTTTCTTTCTTTCTTTCTTTCTTTCTTTCTTTCCTTTCTTCCTTTCTTTCTTCCTTTCTTCCTTTCTTCCTTTCTTCCTTTCTTCCTTTCTTTCTTTCTATTGGAAATGAAAGAAATATGTTGCAGTTTTTAATTGAGGGTTTTATTGGCATTGTTTTTGAAGTATTGTTTTTATGTTTGTATTCTAGGCTTTTTTGTCCAAGGTTTTCCTAAACTCTTGAGGTTTCAAGAACATCATGAAAAAATACTGAATAAATTTCTGTCTAAACTTAAGCAACACTTGGTAGGTAGATGTGTCACTGATTTATATCCACCTACTCCAAGAATGAAGTTACAGTAATTCTGTCTTTGGTCAGTTATCTTGTTACTTTATAGTGTTATCCATTTCATTTGTTATGCCGTTATAATTCGAAGGACAGAGGATTTGTAAACTTACCATTGTGGTCCTAATTCATAGATTCAAATTTCTGTAATACTGATAAATGCAAACACTAAAGTTTTTAAAAATAAATGATTTGTCAATCAATTTTGAGCTTTTTAAAATATCAAACCAATTCTTTATGAGCTGTACAAGTACTTTTCTCTAAAATATATCAAAAAACTTATAAATATTACTGTCAGGTGAAACTTATTTTTAGGATAATTTGTAGAAGTAAAATTTTTGGAAAAAAATAAGAATAAAAGGAAATAAAGCTTATGTATATAGGGGTTAGAGGTTGAAGGAAGGGCAGGGGGATAGAAAAAAATGAGAATGAAGATGTTTCATGTACAGGTACAAATTCTCAAATGTGATCATAATGGTTGTATAAAATGTACCAAAACATCAATGTAAAGATTTTTTAAAAAGCGCAAAAAATATTTATAACAAGATGGTTTTATATTTAGCCTTAATACCTGTCTCCAACAGCTTTCTCACTTTTAGTATTATATTGTCATATTTTGTTGGCTACAACCCAGAAATTGTGAGGTCTTTGTTTTTTCAGGATTCCCAAGAAATCTACACAAGTTTTTATACAATGAAATGGTTTTTTCAATGTTTCCTTGATCGTGTAAGTATTTATTTAGAAAACTTAATTATTGTAAATACAAGGTGAGGGAAATCTTTTAACCTTTCTTCTGTTTTTGTTTTTTTTGCTTTTAATTATAGACTCCCTTTACACTAAACCTCAGAATATGGGATATCTACATCTTTGAAGGAGAACGAGTTCTTACTGCTATGTCTTACACAATTTTAAAATTACACAAAAGTAAGAAAATATAAAGATTTTATAAACTATTGAGGCTTATTTTAAATAATTCTAATGAACCCTAAACTACATCAGATTCATTGTCTTTTAAAAATGGTTTTAAAAAATTATTGAAAATTAATGGAAAATTAATGTTAGATGTAATTTAATTTCTTTAATTCTTTCCCATGCCTAGAAGCTGAACGACACTGCAAAACTTTTTTTTAATCATTTTCACACTTAAGCATGAGAATATAATTTAATTTCACTGATAATATTTTATTAAGTGTTAATCATCACTGGGCCCCTCATTCTTTTCATTAGTCTGAACTTCAAAAGTTTGTGTTAAGAGAACAGAGGAAGCAAAGAACCTAGGGGTGGGAGAAGACATTTTTGTTACTATGTGCTTCATCTAGAAGGAAAAGGATCCAGATCCAAACTCTTGGTGAGGAGCTTGCAGATATATCCATTTCTTTCTTCACTGTGTCATGGCCTCTGGGACAAGTACAGACTACATCGTTAGTGACACAGTATTTTCCATGGAAGGAAGAAAATCTAAAATTGAGTTACAGTATTTCAAAGGCTCTGTAAATTTGATTTAGTATGAGTAACTTTAAAATAAAAATTTTTCCCTATGAATATGAACACCCTATTCATATTTAAAGTTTCAGTTCGACTTTAAACATCATGTGACTTACAGGAGAAGCTGTATAGAGATGTGAATCATTGAAAGCTTTTAGAATTTCATGAACTACTTGTAATCCTGGCCACACCACATAGGCCCCCGTTCATTTTATACTCTCTTAAATTATTCTTGAATGACTGTTCAGCAAAGCAACTAAAGTGTAAGCCAGTTGAGTGTGTGGGGCCATGTTTGTAATTTTTCTATTTGCTGTGCCTGGTGTAAATTCAAGTATGTGTTCAGTACTTGGATATAGGGTTGTAGGGCTGCTCACTTGAGCAGAATGAACTTCAGGAGGGCCAGATCAACCATACTTTACATAGGAATGAGAATTCCCAGTATAAGAGACCTCTGTATTGTTTATACTTATATTTCCTGTACACCCTATCCTTGTTTCCCCAACAAATAGACTAAAGCATGGAAACAGAACAATTGACAACAAATAGTCTTTTAAGACTCAAGGTTCTAACAACCCAGGTGAAATCCCTTTCTCTTTTCTTCTTTTCTGTCACACTCACCTCACACTCTACTTCCTTCTCTCTCTCTTTTAGGATCATAAATAGACCAAATTATAAAGCAAAACTATATATTTTATTAAGAAAAACATTTTTCAAAATAGTGAAAAAGTAGAAACATAATGTTACATTGCTTGCAGGTCTCTTTCCCTTCTTAAATTATTTTACTTATAAGACCCTTGGTCAGTTTTAACAAGTGAAAAGTTTCCTCATTTTTGCAGATAAACTCTAATCACAGAAATTACTTTATCTATGAGAATATTGTTAGATTAAGCTGAGGAAAAACCTGTCTCCTGGTATGTCTTTTTCCTAGGAACCAAAACCTGAGGACTTAAATGTATTCACTAGCACCAAGTGTCAAAACGTGAATAGATATTGAGGGACAGGGGGAATAGGAAGATGTTTCTCATGGGATAAAAAGTTGTTCATCAGGAGGAATACGTTCTGCATTTCTGTTGCACAGCATAGTGACTGTAATTAGTACTGATGTATAGTATACTTGAAAATTGCCCCAAAAGCAGATGTTTTCAGCGCAGAAGTATGTTTAGTGATGAGTGTGTCAATTAAGATGTTTTAATCATTACACAGTGGTATACATGTGTCAGAACATCACATTGTGCATCATAAATGTACACAGTTTTTCATTTGTCAGTTCAAAGAGAAAAACATCTTTCTAGATACTTAATAGGTGACTCAGATTTTTTTCTCTTCCTGATCACCTTAAAAATATTTAGAAACATTATTGTTGGAGGTTTATTGAACAGTGGCTTTAAATAAAGTACTTACAAATAAGAAACAATCTAAATGTCCATTATTACTTACTAAGCAGATTATAGTACATACTTTGTATTATAATGTCATTATTAATGATGTTATTATGACGAGAGATAACAGTGATGTGTTTTTGTATGGAAACAAAAGCAGAAAGGTAAATAACTTGGAAGCTATAATTTGGTTTTGTAAATTAATATACACCGGAATATACACATTTACTTGTAGGATATTGAGTAATACGATCTTAGCAGGTGTTTACTTTATGCTTTGTGTCTGTAGTTTGAAATTTTTTCCAATAAAATTCATTATATAAGTAAAAATAAAACTCACAAATAAAATCTGAAACACCAATAAGTATGGAATTAAAAGTGGATTTGCCTGTGTTTGTTGGAACTTTGAATCAAGAGAAGAAAAAGGCCTTATGTTTTCCTGGGTGGCTGTGTCTATTGTCTCTCTCTATACAACCTCAGATAGTTTTTGGTTCAGCATTTATATTTCTCTCATCCTTTTTTAGAACATCTAATGAAATTGTCTATGGAAGAGCTTGTAGAATTTCTCCAGGAGACTCTAGCAAAAGACTTTTTCTTTGAAGATGATTTTGTAATAGAGCAACTTCAGATTTCTATGGCAGAACTAAAGCGGGCAAAGTTAGACATCCCAGAACCTGGTAAGAAATATGTGTTCTAGAATGCATGATTCATATTGTGAAATAGTAAATATTCAAAGGGAAATGGAGTTTAGGGGTATGGGGAAAGAAAAATATTGATGGTTAAAAAAAAGGAAACAAAGCTTGTGTATATAGGGGCTAGGGGATAGGGTGGGTAAGGAAAGGGGAAAAATGAGAATTAAGTTGTGTCATATATTGGCACAAATTCTCAGTGTGGATTGTATTTGAGATGTGTACATATAATGTATCAATAAAAAGTAGAAAAAAAAGAAATATCCCTATACTTTGAATTATAATCTAGATTAGAAGACACAGTATCATTAGCATAGGTCTTTTTAAAGCATAGGTGTTATACTTGTGATGATATAATGGAAATCTGTATCTTAACCATTACTTAAGGCCTTTTTTCCTAAGAAAAAGCAGGTAAACATATTAACTAAGTTTGCCTATCTTAATAGAAAAACTATGGTATGGTATTTCTACTGAAATTTTGAAATTTGGTTGATAATACTGTTGCAGTATTTAGAAGTAACAATGGTATTAATTAGTAGTATAACAGTAAGGACTCTTTACTTCCACCATCTCATTGTCTGAAACCTTATACAGTTGTAGAACAAGGAAAGCCTCATTATATAGTTGAGGAAACTGATGTTTAAATATGAAGGTACAGAGTCACCAAATACCATTACCAAGAGTAGGATTCGGGGTTTGTTTTTTGAGACAGGATTTCCATGTGTAGTTCAGGCTGGGTTTAAAATCACTGTGTACCCAGGCTGGCCTCTGTCTCTGCTTGGATTACCAGTGTGCACCACCACACCCAGCAAGTTTTTTTTGTTTTGTTTTGTTTTTTGAGACAGGGTCTCACTTTGTAGTTCAGGCTGGCCCTGAGCTCACTATGTAGCCCAGGCAAGCCTCGAAGTCAGCAATCCTCCTGCCTTGCCTCCTGAGTGCTGGGATGACAGGCGTGAGCCACCATGCCCGGCACTGTGGTATGTGGTGCTGATTGCTGGTGGGCGTGAGTCACCATGCCCAGCATTACTGGGGATTGAACTCGGGACCTTGCACTTGCAAGGCGGGTTCCAGAACCACTGAGCTAAATCTCTGGCCCAAGTTTGGTTTTTCTAATAACCTCTCCTCAGTCCTACAGTAGATTGCAGTGTAGACAACATTATTTTACTCACTTTACTTCAGTGGATGGGATGATAAGATGCAAGAAAAGTAAGCAGATTGCAGGTGGGAAAAGTTAGGAAAGTCAGTTGTTTATGCTTCAGGTAGAGGTGGACTCGACACTTCCTGACCCATGTGTCATCTTGGATGCCCTCTACAGAAGAAAAGCAGAATTATACTACTCCCTTCAGGAAGAACTAAAGCACTCTGCCTTGCTTATTTTGCAGAGAGGGGTTTAATCAGCACTTCTCTGAGGTTTGGGTCGTCAGGATTGACTAGAAAACAACCCCTTCCGGCAGTAATTGAGTTGGAGTATAGGTCTCTCGAAACTGTTGCCTGCACTAAGTGAGGTCAGCGCTCTTGCTCAGGGTAATAGTGTCCACTTTCTACTACTTCCTTCCTGCAGCAGGAAATGCATTTGGAACAGCAATTACTACATCCTTGGTATTGTACCATTTATTTTCAAATGTCCTACCTACTTTTTAAAGGCATTTAAGGCAATTTAGTAAAAGATTCATGTAAAGAAAAAGACATATTGTAGAACTATTTGAACTTGAGATTAAAGTTTGAAACCTATTTAATGGAATGGGATGTTAATGATAATTTGTCATCTAATTAGCAGATGATATTTTTTAAAATGTTTCACTGTGTGCCATGTACAACCAGTACCCTTTCATTTAATCCTTAAAAATAATTCTAAGAAAAATTGTTGGTTCTCAGTATTATCTGTTCACTAGGAAGTGATTTAAAAAAAGTACAAAGGGAGAGGTATAGGTAAATAAGTACCAGAAAACTACTACTGAAACCTTTACTCTTTTTTTTTTTAATTTGTCCTTGGCTTGCCCAAAGTATGAGCTACATTTGAAACATTAAGACAGTTAAATGAACTTTATACCAAGAAATTTTAACATTATGTCCATCCTTCTGAAAATATATATGAGCTGGGCCCTGTGGTGCATACCTATGGGAAGCAGAATACCTGGAGCCCGGGAGTTAGAAGAGTTAGAACACCATGCGTGAGTGTTTCTTTATTTGGTTTTGTACCTACTGCATCAGTTTGTCTTCTTGTTGGTAATTGAGGACAGATGGACACAGATGCTTGGTGTTGTTACATTTTTAATTTCTTGGCAGGTTGGATAGAGTATTTATTATTGTTTTGATTTGTTTTTCTTTAAATCTAGTATATTTATTGGACACTTTATTTCTTTTTCTCTTAATTGTTAATCCTCTGTCCATTCTCTGTTAGTCTCTTCATGTAAGTTCTTGGTAAATTGAGGAGATAGGCTAGTTTATTTTATATGTTGTAGGTATTTCCCATACAGTGCTTTATTGCAGCTTAGTGCTGTTGTTGTCGATGATGATGGATATCAAACCCAGGGCCTCATGTATCCTAGGCAAGTGCTCTATTTTAAAACAGAAGTGTTTTTTTGTTTTGTTTTGTTTTTAAATGAAAATCCTTTTTAACTAGCAAGGAATCTGGCATGGTGTCATGATACTGTATAGATGCAATTTCCTTTAAGCCTTTCCCTTGATTTATCACTGGCTTTACATTCCAGTGATAATCTTCATTTAAGTCAGATATTTATGTACTATCTGCAAAATAGTGATTCTTCAAATTCAGTAATTTCTTTTACATTTTTGTCATACTTTTTCTGTAACAGCTTTCCCTGTCTTGTCAACTATGGCTTTTTGGTTACCTTAAAATGTAGTTCCTACTGAAAAGGCAAAATAAATTCTTAATTTTTTTTCTCTTTACAGATCTTTTCTTTTTATATCTTCTATTCAGATGAAGCTGTTTGGTAGAACTTTTGTACAGTAGAGAAAGTCATTCTTTTTAGAAACTCTGTGTTGACCTGTTATGGCTGCCAGTATATTTAGCTAAAAGTTAAAGCTTATTACCTAAATAGAGCAACTGAGCAAGATTTTTTCTTGCCATAATTGAGAAAGCCTCTTTAGTGCTTATCTTTTAAGTATCAAAAAAAAATCAAACTGAAGGAATATTTTAAAGAAAGGCTGCTTTGGCTGTGGTACATATGCTTTTTTTCCTATAGAAACTTGAATTGACTTTTTAAAATAGAAAACAAACTTTGCAGTTTTCCGTGTTACATTTTCTCCTTCATGTGACCTTTTGTACTGGTAGTAAAAATGTTTGACTGGAAAATAGTAAGAAACATTTCTCTTGTGGTTGTTTACAGCAACACTTTTTGCATATCGTGATTGGAATTATTTCATGCTTGATTCTAGAGAATTGCTGTGTCTCAGTCTTGCTCCCACTTCTATGCCTCCGTGCAACTTTTTCTTCCTGTTTTCTTCACGGGTCACTTTTCTTGAGTTCGTCTTTAAAACGATCTCTATAATACCATTTCTTTTGTACATGACCCTGAGCAATTCATATTTCCAGTGGTCACAGCAGTTGCCTCAGAAGATCTCCAAGTCCCAGATCTTTGTCCTGTGAATTTCTCATGTCCCACCTGCTTTGCGAGGGCCTTAAGTGGCCTCTGTGCCTGCCTGCCTGCCTGTCAGATCTGTGAACAGAAGGATTGTAGTGGAGCCAGTGATTGGCAGGCCAGCCTCCAGAGCTTTTCTGATCTCCTGTTTATTTTTTATCTTGATAAAGTGGTCAGCATTCGCTCACCCTTATTTGAATCAACTCCTGCTCCCTCTGTACTTACAGTCCAGTTATTCAAGTTCTTTGTTTCTTTTGGTTATAAATATTTGACTTCACTTCCACTGCAGCCTTAACTCCTAGGAGCAGCGTCATCTGAAATGGGAGACTCTGAGGGTGTAAAATGGTGAGGCACCCAGTTCTTATGAGAGAAAGTCCAAAGCTTGACATAGAATACTGGCTTCTGGTCCCTACACCCCTTTTCATCCTTCCCACCTTACAGACACTTTCAGGTAATGTAGTAATAACAACAACAAACTTTGACTCTTACACAATAGACTCCTCTAACTAAATGCCTTCCAGTCATATTATTAACTCCCTTAGTTTTTCTAAGTGCTCTTTGGAATAGGCACTTCTTAATATATGTTTTGTTATATTAATTTTAATTTTTTTTGAGACAGGGTCTCGCTTTGTAGTTCAGGCTGGCCCTCAGCTCACTATGTAGCCCATACTAGCCTGGAACTCAGCAATCCTCCTGCCTCTGCCTCCCGAGTGCTGGGATTACAGGCGTGACCCACCACGCCCCACACTGTGGTATGTAGTATTGATGGCTGGTGGGCATGAGTCACCATGCCCAGCATTGTATATGGTTACCAGGATCAAACTCAGGGCCTTGTGCTTGCAAAGCAGGCGCTGGAACCACTGAGCTAAATCTCCAGCCCTATTAATTTTAATTTTAAGGACAATTTTTTATTCATAAATTTATTTAGGTTTTAAAAATTAGTATATTAATACTGGGTGTGGTGACTCACGCCCAACCAGCAGTCAGTACCACACACCACAATGCCAGGCATGGTGGCTCATGCCTGTAATCCCAGCATTTGGGAGGCAGAGGCAGGAGGATTGCTGAGTTTGAGATTTGCCTGGACTACAGAGTGAGCTCAGGGCCAGCTTAAACTATAAAATGAGACCCTATGTCAAAAAAAAAAAAGAAAAAAAAAAAAGCATGTCATTTATTAAAGTAACAAATTAAGAAACTTCTTTGTATTTAATTCAATTTACAGAAGTTAGCACAGTATTTTTAAGTTTGGAAAATTTTAACATTTTCTGAAGGAACTTTAGATGGCATTTGTTTCCATTTATAAGCATTTCTACAAATACTTAAAATTGTATTTATAAATTAAATACACCCAGTTTCCTTTAAATATAATTTTCCAATTTAATAACAAAATATTTCTTAGCTCCAAAGTAACTTATAAATCTTATTAACTGAAACTTAATGTGTTTAACCTTAAATCTCTTAGATGTTTCATTACTGTTCACAAGTTTAGAATCAAAAGTCCAAGCCAGTGACCCATGTATATATATTCTAAATTTACATGAAATGTCAACTATGGCCATGTTCTCTTACATATAGAAAGTAAAATGTTAAATATACACTGATTCCTTAGTGCATAAAAACATAGAATTATTATATTTTATTCTCTTAAGCTTTTCCATAACTAGTTCTAGATCTTTAAGAATGGAAATAATTTTTTCAGGTAAATTTTAGAGATTATAAGGTGAATTCCAAGCCAGGACTGTGGCTGAGCTCCTGACGCTGGCCCCAGTTGGCAAGCTGTGGTGCTTGCAGTGCCACTAGTTAACTGGGTAGCATGGCCTTCCAGTTCCCTTACATAATAGGCACTTGGTACCTCAGTCCTTTCTTTTCAAGGGAACTGTGTCTTCCCATATTGCATTTCTTTGGTCTTTACCTCTACCTCTGACTTTTAGGAACTTTGAACTTAATGACCTTTACTGCACTTTTTCATTTGTTTCTTATTTTTAGTGCCATAATTCTTGCGCTAATTCTTGGATTAAATGACATTTGTTTTAATTTTGAATAATTTTCATTTTCATTGTGTCATCATTGTTGCTAATTGCATGTAGATGGAGGAAAGTTGGGCATCAGAGTTATGCACCTGCTCAGGATCATATGCATGGTCAGTGATAGCTGTATTAGCCAACTCCAGGCCTAATTCAAAAGCTAAGTGCTACACCTTGTACCCTACAACTAGGGTCAGGTCACAGTTTAACAGGGGTGTGGTGTGCCTTTGAGTCTACTTCGCCAAGAATGGCTTTACTGCGTCTGTCCAGGGACTTGATTTTGTACCTATTGGGACTCCCCCTATTGGTACCTATTGCCTCTGTCCTCATACTGCCAATGCTTGGCACTTGTCTTAATTTGTGTGTCTCTGTGGAAAGAATAATTTCTTGGAGGGCAGTGACCAGTTTTCAGCATCACCAACATTGGTAGAGGGCCTGGCACACAGCAGACATTCAGTCTTTTTTTTTTTCTGTTACGTTACCAGGGTTCTAACTCGGGTCCTTGTGCTTGCAAGGTAGGTGCAGTACCACTGACCTAAATCCCTGGCAGATATTCAGTCTTTCATGGTGGTTGTCTTGTTTCTTTTGCAGTGCTGGGACCAAACCCAGGGTCATGTACATGGTAGGCAAGTGCTGCACCATTGAACTGTATTCCCAACCCTAGAAATTAGTAATTAAAAAAAAATGAACGAACTTAGTCTTTTTTAAGTAAAAAAATCCACCCTCTATGGAAGGTTAGCACAAAGATTTTTGGGGGTGATGAACCATTCTGTGCCATGTTTGCATATATGAACAAACCAGTTTTGTTGTGTGTTCAGAATCTCACTTTTTGAGGGTTCAAATGAATTTTCACTTTTGTTTCTATAATATAAATTGATGTTTCATGTACTCAGTACTTTTATCTGTGTGAATTAAAATTCTAAAAAGGGAGGAACATACAAGTTTTTAAAATTACTTCCCAAAGATGTATTGAACGTGTGTGTATTTGGGTGTTGTGTATGTGTAGTTCTGGTGAGAAATGTGTTTACATAATTTTTCTTCTTTGTACTTTTTTTTTTTTTTTCAGACAGGGTCTCGCTTTGTAGTTCAGGCTGGCCCTGAACTACAGGTTCATTGGGCTACAGCTCACTATGTAGCCCAGGCAAGCCTTGAACTCAGTAATCTTTCTGCCTCTGCCTCCCATGTGCTGGGATTACAGGCGTGAGCCACTATACCCAGCTCTTTGTACTTTTTTATCTTTCAAGTTTAATCTGTTTATAGTCAAGTATATGAGGCTAACTACAGTAATTTTTTAAAAAAAATTATAGCTGTAATTTAAAAAGCAAACTGTTTAACCAAGCTTGTAGTAATGTTTCAATTGTATATTCTGTACCTATTGGTATAGCAAACAAATAAAATTCTATTTTTCAGATAAGTATTTGAGATCTATAATTTTAAAAAAATATTTTAAAATTCACTTGATCTGAAGGGGGATAGGGTACCTTCCCAGAATAATAGAATAATTTTCCCAGCAGTGACCCCTCACCAAGTCATGTTGAAAATTGTTGGAACAGTTAGAGTACATGTGTTCTGTTGCTGTTTGAAAGTACAGGGTCGCTCATAAGGGAGAGTACTCAGCACTTTGTGTAATTAGACATCTCCTCAGGTGCAGATAGCTGCTGATGCTTGTAAGGCAGTTCCTCTGCGAATCTTGTAGTTGAGTGTACTGTCCACTAGGTGGTGACAGAGACTTCAGTAAGACCATGGACGGACAGCCTGAAGGGATTCAAGAGGGCCCCTTCCTTCATCTTTTGGCTTTTTCTTAAAAAAAAAGAGTAGAAACTGTTGCTATTACTTTAAATTGTTAGAACTTCCATAAAAATACAGTGTTGAATTTACATGACTGAATATTGTTGAAAAATATCATTAATGTGTTAGCTTCACAAAAGCCTCCCCGGGGAAATCTGATAGGAAGGTGGGCCTCCCTGAATTGAAACATTAATTCTTCAGCTCTTGCTTATTCAGGAAAAGGAAAGAGAGGATAAAATTCTAGACATAAACTGAGCAAAAGTATTAGTGGAGTGAATGTTATATTGTTTTGTTGAGGAAAAGCCTGGATTGAAACCTGGATAGTAAATATTAAAATACTGATGACTTGCACATATAGCTATCTTTTCTGACATTCTTTTCTTTTTTCCATGATTCCCAGAAGTTTATTCTTTAAAGAAAAGTTCTAACTGTAAGAGAATTTGTAGTCATTCTTGGGCATCTTCCCTCATGAATTCTCTGCATTCCTCCCTTGCTCTTTTTTAAAATTGAGTTTAGGGGTACATTGTAAGTATTCATTACAATCATATTCATCATGTTCTTACATTCTTTGTGCTTAATCTTTCTGTTGCAATTAGTTGCTAAAGGTCAAAGAAGATAGTTGAACTGAACAAAGTTCAAGTTTAGCAGTATTTGTGTATGCCTGTGTGTATAGGTTGAGTTCCAATAGGTTGAGATAGCTCTAAAAAGAGATTGTATTAAAATAGTTAATGCTGGAGGTGGAGATTTAGGTCAGTGGTTCTGGTGCCTGCCTCCCAAGCACAAGGTCCTGAGTTCAATCCCCAGTGACCACATACAATGCTGGGCGT
>PVIC010001134.1:76993-97822 GCA_004025085.1 Thryonomys swinderianus
AAAAAAAAAAAAAAAAGAAAAAAAGCTGTATTTGGATCTACTTATAAAGGAAAAAAACAGGGAAAATTTGTTAGCATCAAAATTATTACTAATATGATGTTTTTACAGTGTTTCTTTAGTAAAAGTTAAATAATCTTCAAAAAGAAAACACCTTTCTGAAAGATTGAAGTAGACTTTTCTTCTTAATTTCTTGATTACCAAGGTAGATTTCCCTGGCTGCAGAGTCCTCAAATTTTGACCCCTCAATTGGCACTGAGAGACCCTTGCCATGTTCATCTGTTTGAATCTGAACAGATCCCTCTGAGATACAGCAAGAGGCAGATGCCCGGCACATAGCTGCCCTGTGGCCGCCTCTGTCTTGGCCTTGCAGTTCTTCCTGCCCTGGGCTGTCCTGCCCTCTCTTTCTGGTCCTCTCTCGTAGTTGCTCACTGCAGTACCCTCTCCCCAACACACACTTGTTCCTCTTCTTTCCTCACCTCTGGCTCATCTCTTTGCTAACTCTTTCCCTGTTCACTCCTTTCCGTGTTGCCAGGGGCCCCTTGGGATCCTCAATGACATGCAGATAACATAGATCCATTGATCACTGTGGAGTTGCTGAGAATATTACACTCTACAGGTATTGGGCTGGTTATGGGAGCAGCTTGTTTGTGGTATGTTCTAAAACTGTAAATACTCAAAAGATACTTCAGGAAGATGGAAGTTGATGCTGGTGTCACAGATCAGTATTTAACATGTTCCCTGGTCACAAGTCATTCTGGAAAGTAGGAGGGAGCTGACAAGGAAACCAAGCAAACCTCGGCACTTCGTCTGGCCCTGGGATCTGTAAGGATCCTCACTCCTGGGCAGCACCACTGGGCCTGAACTGCTTACTGCCCAAAACGTTTAAGTTTGGTTGTTTAGTCTTGTTTTGTTTTGTTTTGAAACAGAGTCTCACTTTGTGTTTAAGGCTGGCCCTGAGCTCACTGTGTAGCTCAAGCAAGCCTGCCCAGCATTGCGGTGTGTGGCCTTGGGACTTTGTGCTTGTGAGGCATACGCCGGAACCACTGAGCTAAATCCCCAACCCAACATTTGAGTTTTTAAAAGCACTTTGTATTTTAGGAGACTTGTTCTTTATTCCTCCCATTACCTTCTTCTGTCCTTATGAAAAATCTTTTGAGACAAAGAGCCCATAGCCTCTACATGATTTTGAACATTTGAGGTATGGCCCATATACACAGGGGCTTGAGAGGTTGGCATTTAGGAATTAGATTTAATATCTTTTTGTCTGTACTAGATCCCCCCAAACCCTACTGCAACTAATTTCTTAACTATGTGGATTATTATGTTTCTGACCTGCCAGTGTGGACTGTATGTCATTACCCTAACTCATATGAATTAAATATGACCAGATACTTTGACAACACCTTCCTTATAATTCTTATTCTGTGGGAAGGAATACAAAAGAAATATGTCATTGTTAAATAGGTTAAAAAACTATAATTGAAAAGAACTAAGGTGCTTCTGTGGGGATATTTTAGAATAGATGCAAATGTTTGTTTGCTTGCCACTATACATTTTTGGCCATTTTGTCCATTCAATAAATGGAACATGTTAGATTTTCCTCATAATTCTCATATGATGTATTTTTTTTAATGTAGAGTTTAAGATTTTAAAAAGAAACAAAAATTAGATTATATAAACCTTGGGCAGGTAGGTGTGATGTCTAAGGTGAAAACCAATAAATAGATTAATTGATGGATTTTTGAGCACTAGTCATGGCTCCACTAAGAATGCTATGTCTAATTAATCTGATTTTGCTTGTTATTACAGTTGTTCATTTAGGCGGAATGCTTGCCTTTCATGCTCAAAGTTCTGGTTTCAGTAGATAATACGACACTTAGGATATTTTGGGAAATAAGCTGAAAACACTGCTTACAACTTATACACCAAACTGCAGGTTATATCTGTTCATTAAAACATTCTGTACATTAAAAATTCTTGATTGTGCAAATAATGCATGTTTATAGTAGAAAAATATGTAGTAGTTAAGGAAAAGTAATAAAGTAACAGGTTTTTAACCACTACTAGTCTTTATCCCTTACAGTCATTTGTGTAAATGCTCATGCCCTAATAATTCATAATAAATGGGATTATACTGCACATACTGTTCATAACTGGCTTTACTTGTTAAAATTTATTAGTATAACTGATGACTAGCAGCTTTTTATATTCCATAATTAATTTCACCATATTTTGTTTCATAATTGTTATTTAATTTCATAAAATATGTACACTGAGTATATAATTTTTCTAAAACTGCAGTTTTGAATATTCTTTTATTTTTAATATATTAGTGCATTTGGAGCACATTATTATTTTCACTGTGGGGTTTGCTACATGTATATAACATGTTAATTTTTTTTCATCCCTTTACCATTTGTAAAAAAAATCTATCTCCCTGTTTGCTATTATCTTTTATTTTGCTCTTTGTTTGTATTTTGAGTTTTTCCTATAAGAGAAATCATGCAATATTTAAGTTTTTTTATTGGTACATTTATTGGTACATTATATATACACATCACAATTACACTCCATATTGAGCATTTGTACCAGTATATGATACAACTTAATTCTCATTTTTCCCCTTCCCCTACCCACCCTACCTCCCTCCTGCCCTATATATACAAGCATTGTTTCCTTTTTTTAACCATCAGTTTTTCTTTCTCCATTATTTACCCCTAAATCCCATTACCCTTTGAATATTTACTATTTTACAATATCAGTCATGCATTCTAGAACACATTTATAACTTCAGTTTCTCATACCAGAGAAAATATATGATATTTACACATCTGTGACCTATTTATTTCACTTATGAGTATGTCCTGAAGGTATGTCCATTTGAGTATAAGTGATTTGATCACATCATTCTTTATGGCAGAGTAATACTCCATTTTATTAAAAACCCCCACATCTTTATCTAGTCTAGACTTGATGGGTATTTGGTTTGACTCCAAGATTGAGCTGTCACAAACTAAGCTGCTATAAACATGGGTGCACATATGTCACTGTGATAGGAATCTTGTAATTCTTTTGTGTATATCCCCAGCGGGGTCAAATGGAACCTCTAATCCTAGTTTTTTGAGGAATCTCCACATTGATCTCTGTAATAGTTACACTAGCTTACATTCCCACCAACAGTAGAGAAGGGTTCCTTTTTCTCCACAACCTTGCCAGCATTCGTTGCTGGCTAATTTTGAGATAGCACCATTCTTTGTGGAGTGAGATGAAATCCCAGAGTTGTTTTCATCTGCATCTCTCCAATGGCCAATGACGTCGAGCATTTCTTTTCTTTTGAGACAGGGTCTCGCTTTGTTGTTCAGGCTGGCCCTCAGCTCACTATATAGCCCAGGCAAGCCTGGAACTCAGCAATCCTCCTGCCTCTGCTGGGATTACAGGTATGAGTCACCACGCCCAGCACTGTGGTATGTGGTATTGATTGCTGGTGGGCGTGAGTCACCACGCCCAGCATTGTATATGGTTACCGGGATCAAACTCAGGGCTTGTGCTTGTGAGGCAGGCGCTGGAACCACTGAGCTAACCCTCTGGCTGGAGCATTTCTTCATATACTTCTTAGCTGCTTTTACTTCTTCCTCTGAAAAGTGTCTGTTCATTTCCGATGCCCATTTTTGAACTGGGTCTTTAAATTTGGGGAACTGATTTTTTAAAGCTCTTTGTACCTTGCAGATAGTAGCCCTTTGTCTGAGGAATTACTGGTAAAGATTTTTCCCCATATTGTTGGTTACCTTTTTGCTCTGCTGATGGTTTCTTTTGCTGTCGAAGCTTTTTAATAGAAAGAGATCCCATTTGTTGATTTCTTCTGGTAGTTATCGTTCTATAAAGGTTTTGTTCATAAAGTCTTTCCCTAAGCCAGTGTCTCCAAGAGTTTTATCTAACCTGTTTTGGAGCAGGTTTAGAGTCTCTGTTTTAATATTTAGGTCTCCGTCCACTTTGATTTTAGTGTAGTACACAGTGAAAGAGATGGATCTAGCTTCAGACTTTGGCAGGTTGAAACCCAGTTTTTCCAGCACCATTTGTTAAAGAGGCTATCTTTCCTCCATTGAGATGTTTGGCTCCTTTGTCAAAGAGGAGGTGGCTTAGTGTATCTGGCATTGTTTCTGGATCTTCTGATCTATTCCACTGATCCTCAGGTCTGTTTCTTTGCCAGTACCAGGCTATTATCACAGTGGCTTTGTAGTAAAGTTTCAAGTTGGGGAAAGTGATACCCCCTGCCATGTCCTCGTTTCCTAGAATTGCTTTTGCTATTCTAGGCCTCTTGTGGTTCCAGATTAATTTTTCGATGCTTTTCTCTAGATCTGTGAAATATGCTGTTGGGATTTCAATTGGAATTGCATTGAATCTGTGTAGATGTTGCGGGAGTAAAGCCATTTTGATGATGTTTCTTCTTCCTATCCAGGAGCAAGGGATGTCTTTTCATTTTCTGGTATCCTCTTCAATCTTTTTCAGAGTGTTGTAGTTTTTGGAGTAGAGGTCTTTACCTCCTTTGTTAGATTGATTCCTAGATATTTCATTTTTCTGGGTGCTATTGTAAAAGGGACAAGTCCCCAATTTCTTTATCGATCTATTATTTGTGTATAAAAATGCGATTGATTTTTGAGCATTGACCTTGTATCTAGCTACACTACTAAATTTTGTGATTAAGTCTAGCAGTTGTTTGGTGGAGTTTTTAGGGTCTTCTAGATAGAGTATTATGTCATCAGCAAATAATGACAGTTTAACGTCTTTTCCTATCTTTATTCCTTTTATTTCTTCTGATTGTCTAATTGCAATGGCTAGTGTTTCTAGCGCTGTACTGAACAGGAGTGGTAACAGTGGACATCCTTGTCTTGTTCCTGATCGTAGTGTAAAAGGTTTCAGTTTTTGACAATTTAGGATGTTGCTGGCTATTGGGTTTCTTATAAATAGCTTTTATTAGCTTGAGATATAGTCCATCTATTCCAAGTTTCTGTAGGGTTTTGATCATGCATGGGTGCTAGATTTTGTCAAATGCTTTCTCTGCATCTATTGAGATGACCATAAGGTTTTTGTCTTTGAGTCTGTTGATATAGTGAATAATGTTTATTGATTTACATATGTACAACCATCCTTGAATCCCTGGGATGAATCTAACTTGGTCAGAGTGTATGATCTTGTTGATAATTCTCTGTATTCTGTTTGTCAGTATCTTGTTGAGAAGGATTTTTGCATCAATGTTCATTAGGGAGCTTGGCCTGTAGTTCTCTTTTTGGGGTGGGTGTTTTTCTCCTTTTGGAATCAAGGAAATGGTTGCTTCAAGGAATGAATTTGGGCATACTGCTTCCCTTTCAATTTCATTAAAGAGTTTGAGAAATAGTGGTATTAACTCTTCTTTGAAAGTTTTATAGAATTCAGTAGTAAAGCCATCAGGACCAGGACTTTTCTTTGTCAGTAGATTTTTTTTTTAATGACATGTTCAAATCACAAATTGATATTGGAGTATTTAAATTTTTTTTTTTTTTTGAGACAGAATCTCGCTTTGTAGTTCAGGCTGGCTCTGAGCTCACTATGTAGCCCAGGCAAGCCTTGAACTCAGCAATCCTCCTGCCTCTGCCTCCCGAGTGCTGGGATTACAGGCGTGAGCCACCAAGCCCGGCAGTGTGGTATGCAGTATTGATTGTTGGTGGGCATGAGTCTCCATGCCCAGCATTGTATGTGGTTACCGGGGATTGAACTCAGGACCTTGCGCTTGCGAGGCAGGCGCTGGAACCACTGAGCTAACCCTCCGGCCCATTTAACATTTTTTATATCCTCTTCATTCAGCTTTGAAAGTTCATATGTATCTAGGAATCTTTCCATTTCTTCTACATTTCCACCTTATTAGAATACAAATTTTCAAAGTACATGTTTATTATCCTCTGGACTTCCATTGGATCAGTGGTGATTTCCCTGTTTTTGTTCCTAATTGCATGGATTTGAGCCTTTCCCTTCCTTTGTTTGATTAGGTTATCTAGGGGATCTGTCAATTTTGTTAATCTTTCGATGAACCAACTCTTGGATTTGTTGATTTTTTTGTATGGTTCTCTTAGTTTCCATTGAATTAATTTCTGCCTTGATCTTGATAATTTCCTCCCTAGTACGAGCTTTGGGTTTGTTTTGTTCCTCTTTTTCTAGTAGCTTGAGGTTTAGCATTAGGTCATTTATTTGAGCTTGCTCTATTTTCCTGGTGTAGGCATTTACTGCTATGAATTTGCCTTGTAGAACTGCTTTTGTTGTATCCCATAAATTCCTGTAAGTTGTACTGGGATTATTGTTTAATTGTAAAAAATGTTCAATTTCTTTCCTGATTTCTTCTGTGATCCATTGGTTGGTCAGCAGAGATTATTCAATTTCTATGTTTTTGTGATAGTCTTGAGATTTCTTTTCCTATTCATCTCCAATTTCAAGACATTATGATCTGACAGTATTCAGAGGATAACTTCAATTCCTTTGCACTTACTTAAACATATTCTGTGAATTAGTATGTGGTCTATTTTGGGGATGGCCCATGGGCAGCTGAGAAGAAGGTGCATTCTGATTTTGTCAGATAAAATACTCTGTAGGCATCTATTAAGTCCATTTGTTCAAAGGCTTGGTTCAGTTCAAGTATTTCGTTACTGATTTTTTTTATCCACTTGATCTGTCTAGTGTGATAGTAGGGTATTGAAGTCCCCAACTGCTATTGTATTAGTGTTTATCAAGGTTTTCATATCTGTTATTATTTGTTTTATATAGTTGGGTACATTGGAATTTGGTGTATAAATATTTATAAATGTCATCTCTTTCTCTTGGATTGTTCCCTGTCTCTCTTATACAATTTTGGCTTGAAATATATTTTGTCTTCAAATAAGATAGCCACTCCTGCTTTTTTGCAGTTTCCTGTCACATGGAGAATTGTATTCCATCCTTTTACTTTCAGTCTGTGGCTTTCTTTCTGAATTAGGTCCATTTCTTGTGTGCAGCATATTGTAGGATCTTGTTTCTTAATCCATTCTGCCAGTCTTTCTTTTAATTAGCCCATTGAGGCCATTAACATTAATGGTTATGACTGATATGGCCTGATTTATACCTGTCATGGTGTTACCCTATTCTCCACTCTTTTTTTCTTTGCTTTTCCCCTTTCCACTCAGTTTCGTGTCTTCCTCACTAAATTCACTCTGCTAGGCCTCAAGAGTTTGTGACCTTCATTGTTTTTCTCCAAGGTATCCTTTAGAATGTTTTGGAGCACAGGTTTTGTAATTGAGAAGTTCTTCAGGTGTTCTTTGTCATGAAAGTATCTTGTTTCTCCATCAATTTTGAAAGAGTTTTGTAGGATACAGGTTGGAAGTTGTTTTCCTGCAGTGCTTGAAACACTTCCCTCCAGGCTGTCCTTGTGTTGAACGTTTGTATTGAAAAGTGTGCTGTGATCCTGATGGGCTTCCCTTTGTATGTGGTTTTTTTCTTTTCCCTAGCTGTTTCAGTATTTCGTTCTTTTGTTGGATATCTGGAACCTTGATAATTATATGCCTGGGTGTAGATTTTTTTTTTTTGCTTTTTGAGACAGGGTCTCGCTTTGTAGTTCAGGCTGGCCCTGAGCTCACTATAGTGCCCAGGCAAGCCACCGCGAACTCAGCAATCCTCCTGTCTCTGCCTCCCGAGTGCTGGGATTACAGGCGTGAGCCACCACGTCCGGCATTGTGGTATGTGGCGTTGATTGTTGGTGGGCGTGTCTCCACGCCCAGCATTATATGTGGTTACCGGGGATGGAACTCAGGACCTTGTGCTTGCGAGGCAGGCGCCGGAACCACTGAGCTAACCCTCCGGTCCTGGGTGTAGATTTTTTAATATCACAGCCTTTTGGAGTCCTATGTGCCTCCTTTAGCTCTATTTTCAGTTCTTTTCCTGTGAAGTTTTCTGCCATTAGATATGTAAACAGTTTTTTGATGTCTCTTGCATTGTCTCCTGCTTTGTCACTGACTTTGATCAGCCTTGTGTTATTCTTTGAGCCATCTAGGAACTGTTGGATTGATTTCCCATGGTCCCTTGCCATTTTCCATAAGTTACTCCTTTCGTGTTCATTGGCTGTGAGCCTTTCTTCTAAGTCTGAAATTTGGTTTTTAGCTTCATTCATCCTACTTTGCAAACTTTCATTCTCGTTTTTGATTACCTGTACCTCTGCTTGAAGTTCTTTATAATGTTCCATTGCGTTTATTATCTGACTTTCTATGATGTTCCTGATCGCTTCTTTAATGAAGTCCTTCACTGTGGACAGCATCTCTGTTTTCATCTCAGAGATCAGTTCTGATTTCCATTTTAGTAGGTCTGCTTTTCTTACCAATTCAGAGGGTCCTGGAGGTTGAGCTTCATTTTGCCCCATTTCCCTTTTCCCTGAATTTCCCTGTGGTGGTGATCTTTGTGTCTGGGCTCTTGAATTTGTTCTTATTTCTGTTGTGCTAGCCAACACTGTAAATCACTGCACAACCTAAGTGGTGCTTACCCAGACTCGTACAAACAGGAATGGAGCTCCCACGAGGCTTCTGGCCTGAGTCCAATGGCAGATAGGCTAGACTTGCCTGGGGTGGGTGGATGTCCCACAGGGCAGCTGGCCTGGGTCTGGTGACAAGCTGGGTGCTTGCAGGCGGCGGAAGTCACTGCATGGCCTCTGTGGCTTTTACTTAGACTCACCTGGGGTAGATGGAGGTCACTGGGTCCGGTGGCGGGCCAGCTGCTTGCAGGCAGCAGAAGTCACTGCATGGTCTCTGCAGCTCTTACCTAAACCCGCCCAGGGTGCATGGAGGTCCCTGTGTCCGCTGACCTGGGTCTGGTAGCAGGTGGGCTGCTTGCAGATGGTGGAAGTCACTGTACAGCCTCCACTGCGCTTACCTGGACTCACAATATTTAAGTTTTGTGTTTGATTTATTTCACTTAACACTACAAATTACTCAAATTTATCTTTCTTTATGGCAGAGCAGTATTCCATTGTGTGTAAGTACTACACTTTTGAATATCCTAATAGCAAATATTTTGTATATGTCCTGATTATTAGAGTAAATTCTCAGAGGTGAAATACGTACTGATTGGAGACCTTGTTTCTCTAAACCCCAATAGTGAAATACATCAGTTTTTGAAGTATTTTGAGTGCACTTTTTTGATAACTTCTTTTGTATTTGCTTGATTTTTCCCTCTTTCTTTTGTGCGCATCATTTATTTAGTTTTGTATATAGAGTACTTCATTTTCTTACTGATTTTTAAGAGTTTAAGATTTTTGAAGGTGATCTGTTTTTATCCTATTCATTTTAATATTTGTTATGAATCACTTAGATGAAAGATTGGATATGTTGGTGTTTATATTTATGGGTGATATTATAAGGGGAGATATAGTTAATACTAAATTCCAGGGAGATCTGTTATTGAAATGATGAGTCAAAATAAGATAAACCAGGATAAGATTAATAAGTACTTGGAACTTGACTGAAACCAACCATATAGTTCAGTATGATTACTAGTTACTAGACTTTTAAAAATATGTTAACTACACTCTTCACAGCAGATCTACAAAATGGATCTTATTGTTTTCATTTAAAAATGAGAAATGCGAGACTGAGAGAAGTGTGTCCAAGTTCAAAATAGTTAAGCCTGGATCCAAACACAGGTCCTTTGTCCCTCAGTCTCTGTATGCCCCGGAGCTATGCAGCTTAACAGTTCAGAAATGTCTGAAAAGGTCAACTGTGCAACATATGGGCCAGAATGGCCAGTCCATTTTCCCCCATAATGTTTCAGATAAGAGAAATAAATACCCATTCTTTTCTGTTTTAGTTAGTTCAAATGTAAAGTATTGCTAAATTCTGGTAAATTCTGAATTACCATTGAGATGTAATATAGTGGTAAAGGATTTGCCCAGTATGTGTTAGCCTCAGAATTCAGTTCCCAGCACTTCAGAAAGGGGAGATGCCATTACTTCATTTTTATCATTGTTAGTAAGAAGGTAGAGCTATGCCTGCAGATTGTACTTTGGATGCCAGCGGCAGATTGACCAGTCCCACCAATAAGCTGGTGACTACAAGATACCAGGAATCTGCAGAATAGGAGTGTTAGATGCCCCTCTGTCACTGCTCAGATCCACCTTCCACATTTCCTATGTTTGGTTGTCTTTTTGATATAATTTAAAAAATTGAATAAGTAAAATAAATAAAATTTATTATTGTTGGTTTCATTTACATTATTGGCATTAAAAGTATGCTAGAACCATAAGAGCAAATGGTCATAACTAATAAAATATGACTTTTTTGTTTACTTGTTTTGTTATATGTTTTCTGAGATAGGGTCTTGATATGTATGTAGCATAGGCTGGCCTGGAACTCATGGTGCCTCAGCCTCCAAGTGCCAGGATTACAGGTGTACTCCACCAGGCCACCTCAAAACTTGACGTTTTGCTTACAGAAAATACTCCCAATAAGATTTGTTTTTTATTAAACTAAACCAATTTTGAGATTTAGGATCTAGACCTAAGGATAGCTCCCCTCACCACTTTGAAGTGATCTGAGTTTCCATGAACTGAGGTGACACACGTGGAAGCACTGGAGAGAGCATTTGCAGGGTGTGAGAGATGACCTTTCAGGGAAGGTTCCACTTCACATCTCTTTGGCTTTTGTTTTTGTTTACTGCTATGGAGGAGTTTTTTTTTTTAAACATTTAACATAATTTCATATGAATTGCAAGTTAGTGACTCTCTGCAGGCTGCTCAAAGCCAGTGAGTAGAGAAGGGGGATTTGGCCCTGCGATAGTACACTTTGCAGGCATGAATTGGCCGTTCGTTGGTGCCACAGTTTCCCTTTGGTTTTAAATGGTATGTTTTTACAGGTTCCTATTTGCCAACCTGTTTGGATGATGAACTGTGGCTAATCCCTCACTGGGGATATAACTCAGTGGTTCCATCATCTGCCTGGCAAGCCCATCTCCCAAGTTCAATGCCAAGTATCACATACCACAGTGCCTGGCAGGGTGGCTCATCCCTGTAATCCCAGCACTTGGGAGGCAGAGGCAGGAGGATTGCTGTGAGTTTGAGGGTAGCCTGGGCTACATAGTGAGTTCAGAGCCAGCCTGAACTACAAAAGGAGTCCCTGTCTCAAAAAAAAAAAAAAAAAATTATCTGAGAGAATTGACCAGCTGTTGAGGTAGCCAGTTAGCTTACTGTGTGCTGCCTTTACAGAATTGTGAGAGAGGACTAAAGGAAGGTTCATAAATTCAGTTTTTCTTCTTTCACAGGTTCTTTGGTTGTGGTGTGGAGCATTAAGCCCCAGGCCTCACACCTGTAGACAAGACCTCTACCCACTGAGCCATCTCAAACTCCTCTGTTACATTGGTTGTTTGGGTTTTTTTTGAGACAGGGTCTCGCTTTGTAGTTTAGGCTGGCCCTCAGCTCACTATGAAGCCCAGGCAAGCCTTGAACTCAGCAATCCTCCTGCCTCTGCCTCCTGAGTGCTGGGATGACAAGCGTGAGCCACCATGCCCGGCACTGTGGTATGTGGTATTGATTGCTGGTGGGCGTGAGTCTCCACGCCCAGCATTGTATGTGGTTACCGGGATCAAACTCAGGGCCTTGCACTTGCGAGGCAGGTGCTGGAACCACTGAGCTAACCCTCCGGCATTCTGTTACATTGTTTTTAAATCTCTGTGATAATTGTTTGTTTGGGCTCTTTGCCAATAGGGAAGAGTGAATTTATGTATTTATCTGGAACTAAATCGATAATTATTTGTAGGGTTGACTAAAATAATCTTTTGGAGAATACTAAATGAACTTAATTTTTAATCCTTATTAGTTTTTAACCCAATAAGCTAAATAACTATGTGTGAATATTCTTGACATGGCTACATTAAAGTCAGCTTTCTTCACGTATTTCATGTGATAACTGATCAGAAACTAAACTGGTAATAGTCAAGACATTTCACATGTCATGTTCAAAAACTGAAGAAAATTTCCACAATGGCAAGCATTTTAGAGCTTGAGTTAGCATGTAAATTATTCCATGCATTGTATATTTATTATAGAAAGATAGAAGAACAATGTTTTCTGTTTCCTCACATTAATAAGTCTCAAATATTGTATACTGTACACTCACGTGTATATTTTACTTTAATAAGTAAAATTAATGTGTCTTTCCCTTTAGGTAAAGAGGATGAATATCCAAAGAAACCTTTGGGGCAGCTTCCACCAGAATTTCATTCTGGTGGTATTAATCACATGATCAATGGGCAAAGAAGTGTCGGCAGGCCTAGTCCCCATATAAATAGCAGAAAAGAAAGTGGCTCATCACCCCACAAAAAGCATGAGCACTCCCCCCACCGTCAGAGTAAAACTGGTACACCAGAACGAGTGAGGCGGCTCAGATGGAAATCAGAGGATGAAGACAGTAAACATCTTAAAGACGAGGAGAATTTTCAAAGAAAATTGTCATCAGGTCCACAAGACAGCTCCAGGCACTATAATCATGCAGCTGCTAACCAAAATAGTAACGCTACTTCAAATATCAAGAAGGAATTTATGCCCAAATGGAATAAACCATCAGATATTTCAGCTATTGAAAGAACTGCCAGATATGTCCTTGAAGTCAAAAGTAGATCGGTGCACCCCACAACTGCAGTAACCACTCCAAGTTCTGCTGATGTGCGGACAGCAAATGCAAGGCAGAAGATGAAGGCTTTGGATGGGGAGGACGGGAAGCGGGGCTCTACTGCATCACAGTATGATAATGTGCCTGAGAGCGACAATGAAAATGGAGCCTCTGTTGAGGAGGCCCTGGAGAGGGTGCATGCCCAAAGTCCAAGGCACGTCGTTTGCTCTAACAGCCCGAGAAAGCATGCTGAGCTGGGTTCTAGTCCACCAAAAGTGTCCAACAAGTTTACTTTCAAAGTGCAGCCTCTGAGCTATGGAAAATACCCACCTCAGCTAGAAGGGGAAGATCGAGGGACCATGCAGCCGCCATCCTACAGCAATCCTCCTGTTTACCACGGAAGTTCCCCAAAACATGTCCCCACAGCTAACAGCTTTGTGTCTCCACAGAGAAGTCCTGGAACTCACATGAATCCTTCCAGGAGACCTTATGGTTCTACTCTTTCAGTTGATACTTCTCCGGAGAAATCGTACAGCCGCCCAGTCCCTCTTGTACTACCATCTAGTCGAATAGAAGTCCTTCCTGTTGATATTAGTGCTGGGGGACACTCGGGCAATTCAGGGTCACCAAAGAATGGTAAATTCATCATTCCTCCAGTAGATTATTTGCCAGATAACAGGAAACAGTCAGAAGTTGGTTATATGTACAGACCGGAGCTGCATGGACAATCATGGACTCGAGATCCTAACCGTAGCCACTTAAGCAATTTACCAAAATATTCAGCCTTTCAACACGTACCCTTTCAGGACCATAACCTCCCTGCAGTTTCAGTTGACAGCCCAGTGCGGTATAAAACTTCACCAGCTGTAGAAGATGCCAGTCCAGCTGGGTATCAATATGCAGGGCCCTCGCCTCCAGCATATCACTATAGAAATCGGGAGGGGCTTTCTGTTCAAGAGTCAGTATTGCTGTGAGAATTCATCCTTACTAAAGACAAGAGGATAGAAACCGTATGAAACCTACATTGCTATGTTTTAATTGCCAAAGCAGTATTTTGTATTATTGTAAACAACTCACACAATTCTAATGTATATTAGTAATAAGAATATATAGAAATGTTTTCATTCTCATGTAGATGCTGCTTAAGATGAGCATTTTCAGTGGTATCATCACTGAACCTCTTAAAAATGTAACCTGGAAACATAGCAATAGCAGTTAGGGATGCAGGCAGTGAGGATTCTTTACTGAGCTTCAGTTACACCTTTCTCTAAGCCTGGACATTTTTACTCTGTTGCCCCATTCTATTTTGACTAATGTTATAAAGCACTGAAAAACTGTTTAAAAGATATTTTTAAGGCTCTACATAGTGTATGTATCTTTTAATAGATATTATAGTCATCTATGCATACACGTTTGAGCACAGAAATGAATTTTTTAAAAACTATTTTCAATCTAGATCCACAAAATAACATTACTATTCTTTTTTCCCCTTTCATACTTTTAAGTTAAAACCTAACCTGGTTAAAAATTTCCTTGGTCATCAGTCTTTTTCAGCTGCTGCCATTTTCTTTAATTCTGAAAATTAAAGACATTGGAGAGAAAAGCTAACCACTCAATGGTGCTTAAAAATTGGGGCATTTAAGCCAAAGGTAACAGTGCTTACTGTGTGTGTACCCCAGGTCAGTCTGAGTTCTTCCGTGCTCCTCGCCCTGGTTGGACTTTGACAGCTCTGCTCAGAAGGCGGGACGGGCTACAGCACAGGTCTCCAGGGATCCTCAGCCGCTGCTGCCGCTGAAGTCCACGTCTGAGCAGGGCCAGCAGTATGGTCCCTTCTCACTCGGCCCTTTATTTGCTTAGGGCCTCCTCTGCTTCTGACACCCATTCTTTAAAAATGTAGTCAACTTGATATTGCTGCTCATGCCAGGCCTTTACATTATTTATCCATGTTAAAATTGTTACAAAAATTTACCCTAATTGTTATTAGGAGTCTAGAATTTTAATCCTTTTGTAAAATGCAGTGTGACTTTTATATTTTAAAAAATTTTTTTCAGTGAAAAAAATTCAGGTTCATGGTAAAAAAAAAAAATCAGTGATGTCTTTAAAAATATTCTCTTACACTACAGTTACCAAACACTGACAAATTTTGAACATTCCACAAAAGTAGGACATTATATTTAAGTGGAGTGCTTGTTTTCAACATTCTTTGCTAATATTTGCCTAACAGAAGATAGATGATCTAACACTGATGGTTCTTCCTATTGCAAGTTGGGGCGGTAAGCTTTTGAGGTACAAAAGTATGTCTTACAATGAAAGTAACATTTGTTTAGCTAGTGAATGTGACAATATTTTTATGTATATAGAGCTACTATAATTTTAATCAACTTTGGAATGATGTTATTAATGGCAAAACAAATGCAGTGTGTTAAAGCTAAACACTACATTGAAACTCAAAATGCTGGTAAAATAACTGGGCTCTTGACTTAGATATGTGGAAGCTGAGAAATAAATGTATATAAAAATCTAGCAGATGATATTAAGTCCAATTTTTAAACTGATTCTGTGACTTGTAATGAACCAAGCTGTACAATTAGCATCTGAGCTGCTTCAGAATACATATGAGCAGTGGTAAATACTGTAGATTTATATATATATATATGCACAAAGTAGTATATACACACACACATACTATTTTCTTATATCATCAATAACACTTTTTACCTGTGTGCTTTTTGGATGTGATTTTTTTTAACATGCTAAAAGTAATATTTTGGTTTGTCTTTGTGTACATTTGCTTTAATATGGCAAAAGTGCTATATTTCTGATGCTTCTAAGGCTGATTCTCTTATAATTGAGTAGATGTTGCCTGGTGTTCACCATACTGCTTTATGTGTTACAGTTCTATATTGTATGTTGTATTAGTCTGCAGTAAGACTGTATTTAGAACGACATCACCTTTTCTTTATTTAATGAAATTACTAATGGCAATAAGGTTTTATTTTCATTCATTTAAAAATGTACCTGTTTTTTAAGTAGGAAAATTTAATTTGAAATTTTGCCACCGTGTAGTTTTACTCTTTGGAATTTATTTTTTAATAAAAGATAATGAAGTAATAATAAAAGTGAAATGATATTGGCAAAGTAGGTAAAAATATATTTAGGTAAAACATTTTGGTAAGGATGATTTTACTCTGTACATGCACAGACATAGTTTGTTTTTCTATTAACCAAGTCTTTTGTTCCTCACAGTTTTGCCCAATGTAAGCATTTTGAAATGTTTTTCATTTTTATTATTCTTTTTTAATACTTGGCTTGTAAAGTTAAATTAGACCCACGTTTCCAGAAGTTTTTAAAAGTTTGACTCTTTTAGGTGTTCTTTTTTAAAGGATTATTTAAAAATGAGTAAATTCTTACATCTGAGAGCTATATAACGTCAGGTCAGAGTATTGATGATAAGTTTCTTGAATGAAAAGAGATTGAGTCAGGGCATTTCTAGAGAAAGAAGACAGATTTTTATAGTGTGTAATTATTTTTTCCATTTTAAGACAATTAAAATTTGTGTCACATTCAACATGCTTTCCATAGATGTTTGTAGTTGCAGTCATGTAAGACTTTGCTTTCCAGTCTAATACAAGCACAAAAACAGTACTCGTTTAGCACTGCGACTTTGCAGTCAGCAGTTTCCTCTTTCATAATTAGAGAAAAACATGCTGTGTCTCCAAATGTGTATTTCCTTTGAGGATCTGCAGCTTCCTTTTCTGAAAATAAGATTATTTTTCTCAGCTGTTGGAATTACACCTTTATTTTACTGTGCACTTGATGGTGTGTATGCACCGTAATTTTTACTATGATTAAGATTTGGGGATGTTGAAATTTTGTTTGAAATTGTCAAGTGGAGTTTAAATGTCTAAATTTACTGTAGATAATAGTACTTATTGACCAAGTATTAAGGAATCCAACTTTACTTACACCATATTGAGAATGGGAAAAAAGAATACATTTAACATTGTTATACATTTCACATTTAGAAAGATTTTCACTTTTATCTGTAAATGTAGATATAATAGCCACCAGTTTGTAGATAAGAAGGCTAAGAAAGGAACTGTTTTATATTTCTTAAGACTGAATCTTGACGTTCACTGTTCTTTTTCTGGTAAACTTTAGTTTTTCGTACTGAGGTCTCTCATCAGACCACTTAAATCCTAAGTGTAGAACTTAAGTATCAGATAATTGAATCCCCGCCCCGTAACTAAAAGTTTATCATTAAGGCCTTTGTTAACATCCCCCCAGTCTTATAGTACCAATGATGGGATAACTGAGAAACCCCAAACAGACCAAATTGCAGAATTTAGAAACTCCGGTGTCAGGAAAGCTAGGAAACTTTTCACTGGAGAGATACAACAGTACCAGCCAACTATGCACATTTCAGTGAACTACTTCCAGTCATGGTGTGAAGGTTGCATGATCCTACAACTTTCTCTTATTTGCTCCTTCAACAGTCCTAAGTTTTCCATTTCCTACACAACCTTTGCCTCTCATTTTTTTAAATGACATGTTTGAAAACTCAGCTGTTTGAGAGACTAAGACCTAAGAAAATGCTGAGTGCTCTGGTCCTTCATTTGACCAGTCATTTTATTGAGCATCACCCTTAGGTTGTGAGACAGGTTTTGTATGTAATCTGACTGTTAGAATAGGCAGAGAAAGACTCAAGTGAAAACAAGTCCAGGTTCTGAGAAGGCTTGTGAGGGAGATTCCTCAAGTGAACCAGAGAATATTATTGTAGTCACAGACAAAATGCAGGGAGAAAATGGCCTTCTGTGGATGGGGAAAAATGGCAGGAGCTATTGCATGGCATGAGTGGGAAAATTTGCGCTGTTGATAGGTCTGTAAGGGTGGGGGTTGTGAGATGAACTCCATGCAGACCAAATCATGGAGCTCCTTAGACAGCCTGATCCTGAAGGTGGATTTGCTTTGTTCATGTTTCTGTCTCTTTCATGGTCTCTTGAGCGTGTGGAAAACAGGTATGAGGGAAGGAGCCAGAAGTGGTCAGGCACACTGGAGGTTGGAAGGAAAAGGCGATCGAGAACTAACTACTAAATGAAATTGGCCAAAGTTGGCAGTGAAAGTAATCTGAACAACCCTAAAAGGAAAAAGAGCTAAAACTGGATGCTTTTGTCTGTTGCAGTGCTGAGCATTTTGCTCTGTCACCTCCAATCCTCACAGCAACTGTGAAATACATACTACTGTAATTCCCACTTTACCATTGAGAAAGCCAAGGCAAAAATTTGACTTGATCCTAGTTAAATAATATCATCGGAGCTTGAAGCTAAACAGTTGGAACCCCCCATCCTATGTTTCCAGCCCTACCCCTGAACTGATTTAAGGTGTGCAATTTGACTATCATAAAACTCATCCATTTAAAATTTCTACTTAAATTTGAGGGCAGTCATTACAACTAATACCAGAATATTTCTGTCACCCCCAAAAGATCTCTTTCCCATCTGTAGTCACACTCATACCCACTTTGAGTCACAGACAACCACTGATCCACCTTCTGTCCTTAATTGTCCTTTCTGGACACTTTATATAAGTGGAACCATACAATGTGTCTTTTGCATTTGGCTTCACATTGCTTTTGCATGTATCTGCAATTACTTTTTATTACTGTCTAGTATTCTATGGCTATAGCGCACTGTGTTATCCATTCACCCACTGATACACAAATTATTTTAACTTGCTTTTCTGGCCATTTATGTATAAATGTTTATAGACACGTTTAACTTTTTAAGAAACATACCAACTTTCCCAAAGCAGCTGTACCATTCCCCCTTTCTATCTACAGAGGAGGAGGGCTTTGGTTTTTACTCATCTTGGCTAACACTTGTGATTATCTGACTTTGTAAAAAAATTAGAGCCATCCTGGTAGATTGAAGTGTTACTTCATGGCTTCTGTTTGAGTTTCCCTAATAGCTAACAATGTTGAGCATCTTTTCATATGCTTGAGGGCCAGTTGGTGAAATGTCTATTTATAGTTTTGTTCTTTTAAATTGAGTTGTTTCATTTTTAAGTAGAAAAAATTGTTAGAGCATTCTCGATACTTAAGAAATGATTTGCAAGTAATTTCTCTCACCCTGAGACTTGTCTATAATTTAAAAGTGTCTTTTGAAGTGCAAATATTTTTAATTTTAATGAAGTCTAATCTATTAGTTTTTCTTGTCTTTTTAGTACTATATTTCTCTGTGACAAGATCTTTGAGGTCACAAAGGCTTTTTTTCTCCTCTGTTTTATTCTTAAAGTTGTAGTTTTAGCTCTTGAATGTGGAGGTATGAACCATTTTGAATTAATTTTCATGTATAGGGTGCAGTAAAGATGTAAATTCTAGTGGATAGCCAATGACCTTGGCACCATGTACAAAAAAAAAAAAAAGATTTTTCCCTCATTGTATCTCTGTCAGTTGAGCGTATGTATAGGCATTTAAGTTTTGAAATTGTTAAGTGTACATTCCCAATTCCATAATTTTTCAGATGTCAAAGATAGAAATGTTAATTTTTCATACTTGGCTGTTCTGAGGCCTTTGCATTTTTATGTAGATTTTAGGATCTGCTTATCAGTTTCTGTGAAACAGATTACTAGAATTTTTGATAAGGATTATTTTGAATCTATGTACCAGTTCAGGAAGATTGTCATCTTAACAATATTGACTCTTCCAATCTTTAAGCATAGGATGTCTCTCCATTTACCTTTACTTTCTCTCAGTAGTGTTTTATATGGTATGTGGGCTTCCACTTCTTTTGCTGGAGTCATATTTTATTCTCTGTGGAATGGGGCTATTGTCTTCTCAACTTGTGCCCTGATACATTCTCCTGCTGAAGGAGAGGTTGGGTCAGGATTGGTTCCTACAGTTTCCAAGCTAAGTGGAAGGTTTGATAAAGGGGCTACCATGTGATAAAAAAAATCCAGGAGAAAGGGATGATTTAGGTTTGGTGGGAAAACAACTTCTGTTTTGACATGTGGAATTTGAGAATTGGGGATTGACAGTTGGTATTGTCTGACAGGCAGTTGGGTGCTCCAGAGAGAGCTCAGGTTCGCTAGCATAAAAGATGTATCGTCCTGAGAGTACCCACCTGGGAGAAGGCGGGCAACTGAGGGCAGAGAGAGTTGGTGCTGACATAAACCACTGAAGTTGGTTTTAGATTCTAAGCCATGAGTAATGACATTTACGGAGTTAACTGACAAAGAACAATGTTCTTTGCCTTTATCAGTTTTGTAAAGGGCTATAGGTTGTCAAGTGTGTAGGGTGGTCTGGGTAAGTTGCTACTGAGTGTGACCTTAAAGCAAGTAATTTTCTCTTTCTGGGCCTACTTTCCTCAGCTACAAAGTATGGCCACTTAAAGAGATGCATGGGGGAGAATCAGAAATTAGCTAACTCCACAATATTTGAGTGCCCAATGACTGGAGTTCACCTTTGATACAGACTTTGTGTGTCTGGCTGGCCACTTTAAGATCCTGGTAGAATTGGGAAGGGACAGGACAAGTCCTTGTGGAGCTTATCACACTTCCTTATCTATAAAGTGGATGTTACGGTTTAACCTCATAGTTCTGAGGACTAAGTGTGTTAAAGTGCTTGGCACAGCCCTCCCATTCACAGCCTGTAATATTACTTAAAACTGTGACAGAGTGCTACATTCTAATGACCAAGAGGGACCTGGCTTTTTTTGTTGGACCCATGGGTCTAGAGCAACCCAGGTAAAAGCAATAAATTTGTAGATGATTCACGAGAGAGAAATACTTGCTATGCTTTAAGATGATGCCAAAGTCGAAGTAGATTATCCAAGAAAGAGGAAGTGATCAGTGTTAGGAAACGCGGCAGAGAGACCAAGTGATGGGGGGGTGCTGAGAAGTCAGTTCGAATTTGACAGTCAGGAGCTCTTTGCTGGAATGCTGTCACTCCTAGAGGCACAGGCAGATCGTAGTGGCCACAGGTACAAGCAGCAAGTGATGGGGCTCTCGAAAGATGGATGAAGAGAGCCAGAAGGAGGATGGAGTAAGTCAGGTGGGCAGGAGGGCTGGATTTATGTGGAAAACTGCTAATTGGAAATCAGTTTGACTTCAACATTCTCAAGTACTTCTATAATAAAACCCTTTGGTTTGATTCTAGTTTGCTACATTGTGTATTTTTTTTTTTTTT
>PVIC010001135.1:0-68558 GCA_004025085.1 Thryonomys swinderianus
TTTTTTTTTTTTTTTTTGAGACAGGGTCTTGCTTTGTAGTTCAGGCTGGCCCTGAGCTCACTATGCAGCCCAGGCAAGCCTCGAACTCAGCAATCCTCCTGTCTCTGCCTCCTGAGTGCTGGGATGACAGGCGTGAGCCACCATGCCCAACATTGTGGTATGTGATACTGATTGCTGGAGGGCGTGAGTCACCATGCCCAGCATTGTATGTGGTTGCTGGGATCGAACTCACGAACTTAGGACCTTGCGCTTGTGAGGCAGGCGCCAGAACCACTGAGCTAAATCTCCGGCCCCTAGTATTTTCTTTTGAGGAAACAGCGATAACAAATCTCCGAATCAAAATAGGACAGAAAGAGGGTATGGGGATTCCAATCCTTGGGAGGCTGGGACAAGAGAATGGCTCTGAGTTCAAGGCTGGGCTGGGCTACATAGTGAGCTTAAGACCACTCTGAACTACATAGAGAGACTGGTTCGAAAAAGAAAAAATGAGAGAGACATAAACTAATCTGAGCCAAGAACATTGGCATAATCCCTCGCTTTAGTGGAGAGGTGCCTGAAATGTGAACTCAGTGTAATGCCGCATGTGCAGAGGTCGGGCTGCAGCCTCGGAGCCAAGCAGGAGTCTCGTCTCCCCGCGTGGAGCGCAGCTCGGGGCGCGGTGACCCGCACACGCGGCTCTGGGGCGACGCTGGGCCCTGCGGTCTCAGCTTTCCGCTCTGCCGTGCTCCGGACCATGTTGAGTCTTGCAGTCTCAGGACGACTACTGTGCCACTCGGTGCCTCGCCTACCCTCCAGCTAGGAGGGAGAGGGCGAGTGAAAGGTGGTAAAGCACCCCTGTCCCTCTTGGAATTGGGTAGACCATTGTCTTGGAAGCCCAAAGCAGTAGACTTTTGTCACCAGCTCGCTGGTCAGAAATGGGTCAAGGTAGCCACCTCACATTGCAAGGGCGTCCGGGGAGGTGGAGGCGTGAGCGTGGCACCATCCCTCTTTCGCAAAGGTGGGATTCTGTTCATAAAATAGCTGGCGAGATCAGATACCGGGCAGGGAGTCTGATCTCTGCCCCACCTCCCCCCATGGGTTAAACTACACCCGAGGTTGAGCAGGGGGAACCCAGGGGGCGGGGCCCTCGCTTGGCCTCCTCAGTGCGCATGCGCCGGGGTTTGGGCCCGCAGAGGAATCTCCCAGCCCTGACTTTAGGTCCTGGCTCCTCCTGTTTCTGTGCATCTCATTGGGCTGAAAGCCAAGCTGGTTCTCAACTGTGTGTGATTTTTAAAACAAAACTTGAGTTTAATGAATACATATATTTTATTAGTACATTTTTGCACTACGTAATGACCATCACAGGGGATTTGTACCTGCACATAATCTTAATTCTTTGTCATTGTTCACTCTGCCCTGTGCCCTCTAACTTTCCTCCCCTCTTCATTTACAAAAGCTCTATTGCTATTCTTTCATTTTTTCCTTTAAATTCCTTTTCCCTTCTTTCCCTCCTCTCCCTTTTCTCCCATCTTTTCTTCACATTCCCATTTAAACATCTTTTCTTGTTTCCTAATATCTTCTGTTTTGTTCCTTACTTATACTTTAGGTTTCTCACCAAGAGAAAGAATGCGGCATTTAAACTTGTGTATCTAATTAACTTCATTTAAGATTGTGGTCTTTCAATGCCAGGCGTGGTGGCTCACGCCCGTTATCCCAGAACTCGGGAGGCAGAGGCAGGAGGATTGCTGAGTTCGCGGCGGCTTGCCTGGGCTACCTAGTGAGCTCAGGGCCAGCCTGAACTACAAAGTGAGACCCTGTCTTAAAAAAAAAAAAAAAAAGAAGATTGTGGTCTTGAGGTACATCTGTTTTCCTAAAAATGCTTCAAATTTATTCTTTAAGGCAAAGTAGTACTTCATTGTACATAAATATCAAATTTTCTTTATCCATTCATCCATCTGCCGGGGGGAGAATAAGGCCTATTTCCAAGGTTTAGCTGTTATGAACTGTGCTCCTGTAAACATGGGAATGCGTTTGTCATTCTGTTACAATGACTTCATTTTGGGGGGGGCAGATATCTAGAAGGGGAACAGCTAGGTCAAATGGAACCTCTAGTTTTAGTGTTTTTTTTTTTTTTCTTTTTGAGACAGGGTCTCGCTTTGTAGTTCAGGCTGGCCCTGAGCTCACTATGGTGCCCAGGCAAGCCGCCGTGAACTCAGCAATCCTCCTGTCTCTGCCTCCCGAGTGCTGGGATGACAGGCGTGAGCCACCACGCCTGGCATTGTGGTATGCGGTGTTGATTGTTGGTGGGCGTGAGTCTCCACGCCCAGCATTATATGTGGTTACCGGGGATCGAACTCAGGACCTTGTGCTTGCGAGGCAGGCGCCAGAACCACTGAGCCAACCCTCCGGCCCTAGTTTTAGTGTTTTGAAGGATCTCTACAGCAATTTCCATGGTGGCTGTAGCAATTTACATTCCCACCAACAATATGGAAGGGTTCCTTTTTAACCACAGCCTCATTTGTTGTTGGTTGATTTCTTGATGACAGCCATTCTTTCTAGAAAGAGATGGAATTTCAGACTTTTTAAAATTTGTAACTCTTGAAAGGCCAGCAGTGTCGAGCATTTTTTCATCTATTTATTGCCTGCTTGTATTTCTTCATCTGCAAAGTATCTCTTCGTTTTAGAGGCCCATTTTGTATTGGGTTGTCAAATTGGGGGGAGTCTGTTTTTTACACTCTTTATATATTCTTTTTATTAGCCCTATTTGAGGACTAGTTGGAAAAATTTTTCCCCATTCTGTAGGTTATCTTTTCATTCTGCTGGTGATTTCCTTTGCTATAGGAAAGCACTTTAATTCAATGTGTTCCTATTTGCTGATTCTTTGTAGTATTTCTTATACAACTGGGGTTTCGTTCATAGTCTTCCTACACCTGTGTCACCAAGAGTTTTACCTATTCTATCTTCCAGAAGATGGTTTGTTTTAATATTTAGATCTTTGATGCATTTTGGTTTTAGGGTAGTACACGGAGAGAGAGAGCTAGGTCTAGGCTCCATCTTGACCATGCAGAGTGCCAGTCTTCCCAGCACTCTTTGTTAAAGAGGGTACCTCCCCCCCACCCATGGAAGTTTTTGGCCCCTTCGTCGAAGATCAGGTAGTGGGGTGTGCCTGGAGTCCTCTCTGCACCCTCTATTCGGGCCCACTGATCTACAATCTGTTTTCTGGCCAATACCAACAGCACGTAATTTCCATACAGCCTGGGCCCTGAAGCCAAACCACCTATAGCCAAAAAAGAGCTGCTCTTTCTCTGGCTCTAGAAGAAGAAAACATGAGAACCAGCATATTCGGCTTCCAAGTGGCCCGTGGTTAAGAGAAGTTAGCAGGTAATTTTGACTGCAAAGCAGTTGGCATCAAGGGCTCTGACTTAGCGCGCAGCAGCCACGCAGGCTGCAGGTTTACTGACGTCTCACTTGGTGAGAGCGGATAAGCAGTGACTCACATGGGCTCGCTGCGTGCTGGGGACCAAGACGTGACAGTTTAACCTGGACTGATTGTTATTCTCCTTTTCCTTTTCCACCAGTCTGAGCCCCCGGAAGAGGAAAACAAAGATGGAGTTGCCTTTGGCTTGGGCCATACAGCCCTGCTGTGAGCTGTGCCTGCTCAGCTTGTTTCTCTCACCAGTTGGAAGACATTTCACCGAACGGTTCCTGGGAACTGCTGATGTAAAATCGAATAGACCGTGTTGGTAGTTCATCGTGGTGGTGGTATCCACGTTTTCACGAAAGTTAAACTTTGTACTAAAATTGGAGCAGATAATAGAAGGGTCAAGGTGTTCATCAACTTCAAGCGATGTTTCTTTTTCTTTTAATTTTTAAAAGCAACGTTGATTTTTGAGTTCTTTGGAGCCCAAAACTTGAGTAGCAGCAGCAGTATACAATTTAGTGTATCTCTTTAAAGAAGGAATTTAACTTGAAAAATGATGAAAATAGCTCAGGTGAAAATGGTGTGTTTGGCAAAAAAAAATATGTCAGATTCACTTGATTTGCAGATGTTTAAGTTTCTCCAGCACTTAGCAGAATTGCCATCTTTGGTAGAAGATAAATGTTACTAAATGCTTTCATGAAGTTTGAGGGCCTGAAGCTTCATCTGCCACTGAGTAAGTTTATTTTACAAAAAGAAATCTACATAATATAAGGCCATCTAATAGTCACTTTATGATTGGATAAGTAAAGATTATAGACTGAACAGTATTCATTATGGGCTATACCTAAGCTATGTTTAGTGAACTATAATTTGCCTAAAAAACGTTTACAACCTAATGTGTTGTCATTTTTTTTCCTTAAAATGTTTCCTTAAAGCTATGCTTTAGTACATTGTAAAAGCTTTATTGAAAACACTGCCACCTCCCTTTAAGTCTAAACAATTAATGGAGTTAATTTCTTTTAGGTATATTCAGTTCAAGACTCTGTTTCTGGTGACTTGGGGCTGTGTGGAGGTTGGTGGTATTCCACTGACTGTCTTTGTTGAAGAGCATCTAGAAACACGACTTCCAGTTGCTTTGGAAACATATATTTGAGTGGCTTTCTATAAACTTCTGAGTAAGCTTGGGGGGGGGGATGCATAAGACATGCTCTTAGCTGTTAAGAACTTAATCTGACAGGACGAAGACATCCAGGGAGCTGTCGGTCAACGCTGGACCCTGTGCGTGGGGTCACTTATGCTGGGCGGCCAAGGCAAGGCGTCCGGGGGGGGGGGCTGGAAAGTAGATCCCAAGCCTTTCCTAGGGCCAGAGGGAGGCGCATGTGAATATGGGAACAGACCCACAACACGCGGAATCTGAGACCCTAATACCGACAGGGGACACGTCGGTCAGATGTTCACACAGATGTGAACAGCGGTGCGCAGGGTGCTGCGCCAGGGTGTGGGTCCACCCGGGCCGTGTGGCGAAGGCTGGACGCCCGGCGTCCCGGGGAGCCTGACGCCCGCGCAGGCTGTGCCCCGCCTGGTGACCTGGGGCACCTGCCCTTCCCACCGAGCGAGCTTGCTGGCCGGCTGCGCCCCAGGGCCCGGCACCCTCCTGCCCCCCGGCCCCTGCAGCAGCCCATGAGGCCTGTCTGGCCCCGCACCCGGCTTCGGCGCTCGCCGGTGAGGGGGCGGGTGGGCAGGGAGGACCCGCGGGAGGACTCCCCTCGCCGGCCGCGGCGCCAGCGGCTGCTTCGCCGGAGGGCTTGTCACAGGCGCGGCGGCCCTGGAGCGATGAAGTGGGGGTCACCTAGCCGGTCCGCCCTGGGGCCGGCCCCTGCAGCAGCGGGCACCCCGCGCCCTCCGGCCTGTGCCTGGTCCTGTGCGGCCCTTATTCTTCGGGATGACCCCCCCCCACCTTTTTGACTTTGCATCCGACCCAAACGCCCCGCGATCCACCAACCGCTCCCGGGGACGGAAGCTCACACCTTTTTTGTCAGCTGTCACCGGAGCTCTCTGGCGGCTGCGAGGGGCTCCGCCCGGCCCTCCGCGCCCTCTCCCAGGCCCCTTCCCTGGGCTCCCGCCGGCGGCGTCGGGCTCCGGGCTCGCTCCTCTCGGCTCTTCTCCGCTTCAGCCTCCGGAGCCCAGGGCGCTGGCTCCTGCCCGTCGGCACCGCTGGGTACTCGGACTTGAAGGCGAACGCGTCAGGGCCGCTCTGGCCCCTGCGCCTCCCCAGACCGTCCCCTCAGCCCGGGAGGTCGGGCCCACCTCCCCCCACGTCCCCTGCCCGGCCTCCGCGACACTTCCTCGGCGACAGCCTAGACTTGGGCTCATCCCGCAGGAAAACGTCCCGAGCGCCGCCCCCGGATGCCCTTCCCCGGCGAGCACAGGCTGCCCGTGATGATGGGTCCGCGCCATCTGCCCGTCCTTCCCTGCTGAACCCCACGGCAGCCCTGTTAAGGTCAGGGATAGTGCTGTATTGGTTTTCAGCCTCATGTTCTGCCTTCTTACCCGTAGTGAAGACTCCTCTTGCCTACCAGAAGTTTCTAGAATGTGCCTTGACAGCCCCGTGAGTGCACCTTACTCTAACCCTACAGCTTCTGCTAAGAAACGCTCTGCGGTACCCTTGACTGGGGTCTCTCCGAGCTTCAGCGTGAGCACCTCACTCATTCCCCTCCCTGCTCCTGTGCCCGTCTCGCCACGGTGAGGCTGTGTGTACAGGGACAGCCAGGTGTCCTGCCCAGTCCCAGTTCTGCTCAGAAACGACACCACAGGGTAGTAAGTAACGATCGCTGCTTCCTCCCCTTAGCTACTTGGTCTTAAATCCTTCTGAATGACCATCTTCTGAAATACCTTAACTTGGTATATGATGCTATATTAACATGTTACATAAAATCCATTGCTTGTTGAAATGAAGAGTTAACATCTAAAGTTAATTGCTAAAACATCACTTTATTGTTTAAAAATGCCCTGAGTAATAACTTGGAGTACCATGTAGAATAGACACACATTTTAACTTCTTGGGCCATAACAAAAAAATCACAACATAGTTTTAGTGTAAAAATCAATTTATTATACAACAATCATACAGAATGTTTATCTACAAAGAAAAATGGCTTTTCCTACCTCCCTGCCCATCCTAGTCATGATACGATGTCAAGATACAGGTACTTTCAAAGGAAAACAAAAAGGCCATATCTTATTTTCTAAAGAAGTAACCCCTATAAACGTTCCAGATGATGTGGAAATATTGGGGAGAACTAGAATGGTCTCTTACATATAAAATGCTAAGCTGCTTATCACAGTAAATACAACTTTTTCCTAGAAGTAAGAAATACTTCTTTGATGGGGTGGAGAGAATTTTATTCATTAATATGCTTAACTAGCTCAATATGCAATTAAAATTTTCCTATTTAATCTCATTCACTAATTTTGTTAAATTTGAGGGAATTATTAACCTACTTTACAGTAGGTTTAAAAGTATTTTCATTCCTGGGGAAAAAGGAAACTGACTTGGGTAAATTCGTCTCCATTTTTTAACAGGTTATAGCTATTGCAGTATTTTTGGACGCACTGTTTCAGGACAATCACAGTAACGTAAAATTGAAATTTGTAATTAACAGCACTTAATGAGAGGTTAAAACACCTGATTAAAATTTCTGGCTCAGATCTCATCACTCTGCATATTTCTCCGCCCTTGGGTGGTTTAAGGCTCTAAGATTTTTCTTTATGCTTGACTAGCATTGAAATTCACTTGGATCTGAGCGGTTTGAAGCTGCCCGGTTCTAAGAGCTGCATGACTGTCGGTTGGCTGACGGAGGACTCCTCTGTGCCACCCAGATGTGAAGCCCATGAAAATACCCCGAACTGTAGGTACGGTGTGTGGTGAGACTGTGGGTCCCACAGACAGTGAAGAAGAGGCTTAATATAATGACAGTGATATGTCTCCTCCCTGAGTCTCATTTTCACCCAGAATGGACTTTGGTAACATGTTGTGGCTGTTTGAGAAACTGGACTCGAGTCCAGCTTTGGTTTTCCAAAGGACTTTCTCTGCGGTCGGATCCGGATCCGGGCCCTCCACAGAGGGAGGGAGCCGTCACGCTCAGAGCGAGCCCTTGTTTGAAAATCAGTGCCCGGAAGGGAGAGCGCGGTGTAAGTGATAGAGACACAGGAGTGGGAAGCACCTCGGGCAGGCCGATCTCAGACAACCGTGTAGAAGAAAGTCAGTGGGCACCAGTCATGGCTCAGCAGACAGCCAGGAGTGAGTCGAGGGCACAGGAGTTCATCTGGAGGGCTCCTACTGTCAGCCACCTTCGAGATACAGGCCAGAGTCCCCAGAAGGGGCATTCACACCGAACGAACAAGCGTAAAGTCATCCCCAACTGTGAAATTTTAAAATGACTTGAAATGAGTGGTATAAAAGGAGTAGAAAAGCACCATTGTTGGGGAAAATGGTGAAAACCCGTTCCAGGGCTCATGCGTTTGATGTTGACTTCATGACTTAAAAACTTACATTTTTTAAAAACATATGGTAAGAAAGAAAGCGTCAAAGTTGGCAAATTGTGTTTTACATATTACAATGGTCAGAAAATATTTGTTTTCATTGTTGGTACAGTTTAAGAGCCTGACACTGGGAGAAAGAAAATGTTCATCAACACCAGGCTCCACCTGCTCTTCTGCTTGGCCCTGCGGAGCCTACAGTTCAACAGGAAAGGCTTTTTCACCGTGGCTCACAACCTGCCCGTGGCTCAGTGTCAAAATCTTTCCAAACTATACTTTTTTTAAAAACTAAAATAACCTTCAAAGATTCATACAAGTGTTTGGAATAATACTTGTGAGTAGGCTTACTCGTGAGTAGGCTTACAAGACAGTTGAAAATGCAGGGTTTATCCTGTTCACGTTGTTAATTCTGATTTATAATCCAGTAGCACATACACCCTAAAGCAAAGGTGCAATTGGACCACAATCTTCATTCTGGAAGGAAATGGGCAGCCAGACAGCAACACAGGTTTTAATATGGAGCATATGTTTTACTAACCTAGGCTCACTACCATGGGAGGTAGACAGCAATGTATGAATAATTAAGGAGACAAACTATCCAAAGCCTGAGTTTTGAGCATTTGGCAGAAACTTTTTCTTTCTTAGTGATACAGTAATAAAATTGTAGTTATCCTAAGTTTAGAATTAGAAGTGGCTTTTGAAAATATGACAGACAAGACTCTGCCTAGCGGGAGAAAGATTTTGTGAGATTTATCTTAAAATGATGCCATTTTAATATTTTCTGGGACTGGGGATGTAGCTTAGTGGTAGAGTACTCGCCTAGTATGTGCAAGGGCCTACGTTCAGGTCCCAGCACAGCCAAAACAATTTTTTTTTCTGGGTTGATTTTAATATTGCTTAGAAACAAAAGCAATATTATGCACCAATAATTATTGCTTAACGAAGACTAGAACATACCCTGTATTTCCAATCTCATTAATATTTTGTTGTATACCGTTTAGTCTAAGGATCCAGAAACCTGCTATGAGCAGCGCCTGGTGCTGCTGGCTGCGCATGCTCCACAGTCGCTTTCTGGAGCGGGTGAGACAGCAGGAGGAAGCTGCACCCTCGCCTCAGCACTGACCAAACATTCAGTTAACAGGTAACCTAATATATTAATACATTCTGGGTACAAGTGATTTATAAACGCAAAAGTAACGCATTAGTTTATGCTAAAACATACAACTTTCCATTCAGTCTTTGCTTTAAAACAAGCGACTCTGCCAGGCTGGTGCAACATGCTCGCTTTCCCCTTCCTCGTCACTGTGTCTTCTTGTTCATCACTCCGTTCGCTGCAGTGCAGTAGGCTTTGGACAGGCCGTTCCTGACTTGCTCTGCAGGGGGCTCCTGCATATCTTTTTTCACTGGCTTTTTCCGGTATGTCTGTTGGATTGGTGTACATGTTGAGAGAAAAAACAGATTCCTTAATAACCTTGCTTCTAACATCAAAGAGAGTTAAAATAGTACATGTCTTGGGCACAGGACTTTCTAATGAGGGTCCATATTTGTGATATGATCACCTTCACACCTCTGGTTAAAGATAAAAACAAGGTAAAAACCTATGATAAATGTTTGGAAGCTAATGAAAAGCTTTATGCTATGTCAGGATTTGCTTCTTAAGGGCCACGGATTTAGCTCAAATGTTACTGTGCCCAGGATTTGCACATTATGGGATTAGCATTCAAATTACTCTGCTTTAGTTGCTCACTTGGAAAGAATGCAGCTCTTAAAATGTACATAATTTAAGTGAAAATGCTGTTATTTTGAAAGCACCGAGGCCTGGGATTCTTCCTTGAGTTGGCTTTTGCCTGTTCTGGTGCCGGGGACTGAACCCAGGGCCTCACATACTCTCCCGCTGAGCTGCGGGCCAGCCTAACATAGCCTTGCTATTTTGGCACAGTATCTGCTCTCATCTCATTTTCACTTTTTTTTAAAAAACCCTGGTATTAACAAGCCTCAAGGATGAAATTTTGTAGTGAGTTTAGGGCTTAAATTCAGTGTGAACATCCTGTGGAGTTAGAGCCTTCCTTGCTTTGAGCGCCCCCTAGTCTGCTGCTTTTCTCGAGTGTTAGCACAGGCAGCAGTCCCGAGGCTCCCCTCCACCCTGCGTGCGTGCGTGTGGCTTTGTTTGGCTTCACTGATGGTTATTTCTTAGAAATTCTCTGACAAAGCCTAGTCAGCTCAATAGGAGATACACAAGGTGTCAGATCACAAGAGCTATAAAAAATTCAGTTCCCAAAATTGTACAAAATACTGTGGTTTAACTTTCACCAAATGCAAACTAAAAAATGAGAGAGCACTACTTATTTGTCTAAGAAAGCAAATATGGTGGAATACAACCTCAAAAGTACTGTTTTTAATATAAATATGTGTTCTCTTTTTCTTTTGTCTGATGCTTTCCATGCCCGGAGTCTATAAAAGAGAGCAATTTAAAATCACAACCCCCTGAGGCCTCTAGGGTCCGTGTCTTTCGTAGGCACTTGGGTAACAGTCACTTTGAAGCTCTCTATTTAAATTGTTGATTAAAAAGAAAATGACACTTGAGTAGAGAAAAGGCCAGTGTGACCTTTCCGTACTGATTCATGTTAGAGGATTTTTTCCCAAATAAGCAGCGGGTCTACGCCAGCACAGCAGCTGACACAGGCTTACCGAGTGGCTGAGTTACTGCTCCCCGGGGTTTGCTCCTCCACACGCGTTTTCCTGGATCTGCCTTATTATACCCGTTTCATCAGATTTCATCGGGTTTTGGTAGCACAGTGCTAATACATGACACAAACTGAAAACATACCACTGATGGTTTTGATGGGCGTGTCTCATCACATGCGCGTGACATTTTAACAGAATGCCTCCAGTCTAGGACTAGGAGTTGTGGTTATTTTTCGAGGCATAGTGTGTAAGGAGAAGAGTTAAGATGCAAGTTTTCCTTTGTAGACCATTATCTGAATTTACTCACGAAATTTGCCTCTGTAATGTTTAATCAGTAAAACTAAACACATAATGTAAACATACAGTTTATGACCAAGAGCGCTGACAATTTCACATACCTGGAAGTAAAAATTTAGAAACAGGATGACCAGCGTCATCATGTAGGAGGACTGGAAGAGGAGACAGCCGAAGGGGAAGCCGCAGGGCCGCACCACCGCGCTCAGCGTGTGTGTGATGGTCAGCAGGAACTGCACCTGGGGCCGGGCGGAGGGAGGGAGAGATGCAGGCCCAAGGCCCGAGGCCTCCATGGAAAGGCAACTCCTGTTGCCCTCTCCCTTTTCAGATATAAAACCAGCCCTTTCTAAAGTGGCCCACTATCTTCTCCAGAAATTTTATTTGAAACTAATATGGTAAATATATGAAACTGTCCATCATAGTTCCTTCATGAAAAAGTAGTAGCTAAAGTTATTTAAAAACAATTTAACTTGGGCTAGAGATTTAGCTCAGAGGTTCCAGTGCCTGCCTCACAAGCGCAAGGCCCCGAGTTCGATCCCGGTAACCACATAGAATGCTGGGCGTGGTGACTCACGCTCACCAGCCATCAATACCACATACCACAGTGCGGGGCGTGGTGGCTCACGCCTGTAATTCCAGCACTCGGGAGGCAGAGACAGGAGGATTGCTGAGTTCGAGGCTTGCCTGGGCTGCATAGGGAGCTCAGGGCCAGCCTGAACTACGAAGTGAGACCATGTCTCAAAAAAAAAAAAAAAATTTAACTTACACATTAACATTCATATACATTTCAGAGCAAGGGACTTTCCAGTATAAGCTAACTGCGTGCCCAAAGACTTTTTTAAAAATGTAATCCTTAAAAGGTCACTTTTAGCAGAATAGCTTTGTCCCAGGCTGAGGAGTCTCTGCTGTCTAAGGGTCTCAGCTTCCTCCATCCAGCCACAAGCTGCAGGGAGGAGACCACGTACCAGCTGCGCCTGCGTGAGGTACCTCTTCCACCACAGGTGCCTGTGCATGGACGGGAACACCGAGAGTCCATAGTACGAGTACATGAGGATGTGGATGAAACTGTTCAGCGTGGGTCCAAAGAAACCTGCAGAGTGGAGCAGAGCGGCTCTGTCAGTAAGACTGGCTTCCTTCTTCAGGTGATTCCGCTTTTTCCAGTGCATTACGATTGAACAGTAGGTATAGGAAATCGATGCTGATAAAATTCCTCACTTCTTATGCTGTTGCTCCAGGATCCCACAGAAACTCCTGTATTAGAGAACTAAACCAGCACAGCTTTTTAATCAGTAAAATTAAGTACATAATGTAAAAATACAGTTTATGACCAGAGAGCTAATCCAATTTATGTGCAAAGATTTTACTCTCTTTTATTGTCATTACTGAGCTTAAAGCCAGTGGCAGGAGTCTGCAAAATAAGAGTTTTTGTTTTGGCTATACTTTTGATGAACCTTTTTGATTGCAGCAAGAGTCTTTTGTGGGCTGGGCGTGTGGTTCGGGGCAGAGTGCGTGCTTGGCATGCATGAGGTCCTGAGTTTAGTCCCCAGCACAATTAAGGAAAAAAAAGTGCCTGAACAGGGTGCCACAAAGATAACATATATTATCACAAATTTCATCGTCAGGAACTTAAGAACCAGATGATGGTAGAGAAAGTGAAAGGATCTGGGGAAGAGCAAAGGTCCAGCAGGGTGAGACCCCTCGGTGATTGGGCCACGTCCAGGATCTTCCAGAGACGGCAGGATCTAGGGCTGTCTGTAACCTGGTCCCTGGCCATCACCTTCGCCAGAAGTTTTCTCTATACTTGATGCCAACACTGGTGCCTGTAGTTTCAGCAAACCAAAGAGGAGGCCGTGTCTGACGTTAAGTGAACCAAACTATCAGAAGGATTCGGATGCCAAAAGGTAAGATGCCACGGATGGTTAGTTACTGGCAACAGAGAATTCCCTGCTGTGAGGACTGATCGGTACATGGAAGTGCTTAGAACAGTGCTTAGCACTTAGGGAGAGCTTCAGCAGTGGGAGCCTGGGGCCCACAGCTGCGTGTCAGTGAGCTACGCGCCTAGGGGAGGGGAGACTGTGCTGTCAGAGGGTCACTTCAGCTGTGCTGCTGGGTGTGTTACCGCCTGTAAATGTTCTTTTCTGGGAAGCAGGCCTAACTTTCTCTGAGGTGGTGATGGGACCAACCGATACTGCTCGATGAACTAACGGGCACCGCACATACAGTACACTTAAGTCCTGGCTGGTTTCCTGATTGTCGTGCCTCATATCTGGTTGTCCCCCAAAGCCTCGGGGGGGGGGTCATTGGTGGTGCTTTTCAGAGGTGAATCTCGGGTGTGTGGTGCTGGGACTGATTCATGGTGATCAAGGCTCCCCTACCGCAGGGCAAAAGAAGGTCGGCACTTGCTGCCTTCTGCCCGCTGTGAGCCATTTCTCCTCGCGACGCCCCTGTGCCAGGCCACCCGCCTTGGAGCCAGCCAACCACAAAGTGAAATCTCTGCAAACTGTGAGCCCAATAAAGCTTCCCTCCTTTAACTTTGGGTATCAGGTATTTTATCTCAGCAATGAAAAAAGAAAGACACTAATCTCAAAGTAGATAGCTACAGAAAGGCAAATCAATGAATAGGAAAATGCATAAAACCATGTGTACAGTAACTTCTCCATAAATACTACAATAGTGGAATTTACCCACAAGTTTTCATTTCCATCAATTAATGAACAAGTTGGTGCTTAATTTTTTATGACTTTTTTTTTTTTTTTTTTTGAGACAGGGTCTCGCTTTGTAGTTCAGGCTGGCCCTGAGCTCACTATGTAGCCCAGGCAAGCCTCGAACTCAGCAATCCTCCTGCCTCTGCCTCCCGAGTGCTGGGATTACAGGCATGAGCCACCACGTCCGGCTACCCAGGACTATTTTTATAGTGATGATTTGGGTGAGTTTTAAATGCTCAGTCACTTGTAATGAAACTTAATAATTGTAGAAGATAGTTAACCTGGGCAACTCCTTTCTGGTATTGGCTATAGTCTTTCTTAATAACTAAACTGTAAGAAACTAGAGCTGTTCTTCTGGGCATCAGAAGCACTTCTTTCTGCTTCTGTGCCCTAGCAATTTCCTTCCTCATGCTGCAGTTTCCATTTGGACCTTTATAGACATTGATATTCAGTTGATCCCTGGCTTGTGATAGTTCTATTTAATGATTTAACTTTGAGGATCTGAAAGGGACACACATTCAGTGGAAACCATAATTTGATTCTGAAATGCCATTTGCCCCAGGTTAGAATGGCAGTGTGATTTTCTCTCATGGTGGCAGGCAGTGGCAGTGCCCACAGCTCCAGGGCTCCAGCCCGTGGACACAGACACCCACCTGGCAGTGTGCTTGGCGTCGAAGCATGTGCTTACAGTGCAGGTGAGTTAAACACATTTTTGACTCTTAGTATTTTCTACTTACCATGGATTTACTGGGTGTGACTCCATTGTAAGTCAAGCAACATCTGTGTGCCAAGTACCTTTGGCACTTTTGTCATCTCTACAAAACCCTAACCCCTCAGAGAAAATCATTTTTCTTCAATATTTTCAAATTCTTGGGGATGATACCCAATAGTAAGTCCTGATGTCTTTAGCTCAGAGCTCCTCAAGGTGCAGCGCATAAATAACCTCTTAGTGAACTATGAAGTCAGTGCCATGAAACTATCATCACCTTTTTTGCAAAAGTGAAACTGGATGGAAGAAAAACACCCCAGAGCATCAGGAATAGTCATGGTAAATACCTCTTCATGAAATTGTCTCATGCACAATATATATAAATGCACTACCTATAGTGAGCCAGACACGCCAGTCTAACTTTCCACCGTGGAAGCCACAGAAGGCCTAAAGCTGAGTTGCCTGAGTAGCAGCGAGTGGTGACAGGGGCGGCACCTGCTTGGGCCATGGCCCGTGTCGTCTGGCCGCAGGGAAAGAACACCTTGTACACGGAAGGCGGGACACGTCTGCAGACTGCAGACCCCTCCCTCCCACTGCCCCTGTGAGGTCGCATGAGGCCCGCTGACCCTCAGGGAGCTTACTTTGTCCACAGGGAATCCAGTTCAGAACGCACCACCAGATATTAAACATGGAGGCGTGATGGTAGACATGAAGAAAAGTAATCTGACTTGTCTTTTTTCGCAAAACAAAGAACATCGTGTCCAGGAATTCCACCAACTTGGAGAAGTAGTACCACCATAACACTTTGGCTACCTGCAAAATTTTCAAGAGAACAAAGGTGAGAAACGAGAACTCGCCTCATCGCAGCAGTGGGCGCCATCTCGTCTGTGTCTTTCTGAGCGCAGCAAGTGCTGCCTGTCTGGTGTTTCTGCCTCTAAGCTCCCCGGGCTGCTCTGCACAGACTCGGCCTCTTTCCCAAACCCTCTACAGCGTCCCGGAGGGCAGGGGCCCGCGTGGCTGCTGGCTGCCCACCCTCCTCCTGGCCTCCACCAAGCTCCCCTGTGCCTCAGGGTGGTTGGTCCCTTCCCACATAGCCCCCAAGGGTGCTGGAAGCTCTTTCTCCACTTCGGGTCTAATCATCCTTTCTGATGTTTCTCCAAATGCTACCATCTTCTGGAACTTTATACACCCTTCCCTTTTTCATGAAAAAAACCTGCCACCTTTTCATTATTCTCAAGTTACATCACACCTGTACAATTGCAACCCGAACAAAGGGTAGTGAGCATTAGGAATACATCAAGTGATTACAGACATGTCTCGCTCAGCTTCGCACAGTGCCTTTGGGGTCATGACTATCCATTACATTGACTGGAAATTTTTCTCCCCTGTCCTAAGATATACGTGTTTGTCTCTTGAACATTATATTACACAGGAACCATCTATGACCGCATCTTCTATGTGTCTTCTCAGACCAAAGCACAAAGTCAAGATGTTCTTCACCCCAGTTAATGGAGGCAGAGAATTACCCACTTCGCATTAGAGTTCCTTACACAGACTTCATCGACAGGGGACCACTTCTTCAGTGAAGAGCACTATGTTTTTAATACTAACTTTTAAATATGAAATATTTCTGGAGATGTTATATAAGAATCTTGAGATTAGAATGTTTTGCTATACTCTCTTGCAAAGCTAATCATGAAATGGTGGCATTAGTCTTAAGATTTGATGGAATAATTGACAGACAAATAGCAATTCATAAACAATCTTTAGAAAATTGTATGGCATCTCAAAATGCACTGATTTGTGATAATGCATTAGAGTAAAAGGGTTATTTTTATTATAGCCTCAAAGATGTTTTTAAATGTACATATTAACCATCAATACCAAAAATGTATCAGTAGGCATTCAAGGATTAAGGAGATTTTAAACAGTTTATACTACTGTTTATTGATAGTGCATGTACTCTAATCACAGAAATTTCAAACATGTACTAACACAGGGAAAATAAGTAGCGTTGTGTCTCACTGAAGTTTAAGAATTTTCAATATGATTCCAATGTAGCTTTCTCTATTCCCACCCTTTTCGAGGGGAAGTCTAGATTATTAATCATTTTAATCTATAAATTGTCTTGACAGGGAGAGTTTTTGTTGTCTTAACCACTGAAGTACTTATACAGTGTAGCAAAATTCTTTAATATCTTCTAGTAGCATATGTTCAGATTTCCCCAACTGTCACAAAAATTTCAAGCTTTTTTTTTTTTTTTTTTGAGACAGGGTCTCGCTTTGCAGTTCAGGCTGGCCCTGAGCTCACTATGTAGCCCAGGCAAGCCTCGATCTCAGCAATCCTCCTGTCTCTGCCTCCCGAATGCTGGGATGACAGGCGCGAGCCACCACGCCTGGCAAATTTAAAGCTTTTAATCTACTTTTTTTCCCCATGAAACCACCAACTGCATGGAATTCCAAACATGTGGATTAGGATGACTGTGCCCTACACTGAACAAGGAGGTGAGAGTCAGGTGTAATTTTCTCTTGGCAAGAGTGCTTCCGGAGAGGCGCTGCGTGCTCCCCTGCAGCGCAGCACGAGGTGCACAGCTGGCTGTTCCGCCAGGACCAGCTCAGGTGGGAAATCGCTGGCCGGCCACCAGCTCCCCTCCCGACGGCTTCAGCACTACAAGGTGACGGCGGTCTAGATCCATTATTTCACCAACAGCTGCAAAATGTGATTCTCAGGCTCCGTTTTCACTTACGAATTTTTCTCTTCCATAAAGAACTTGCCTTACTTATTTGGAAGCTCGCATGTAAACGGCAACAATGTGTTTAATTCATTTTTCTCCTCTTCAAAGGAATTGGTGTTCTAGGAATTCTCACAGGGTAAGTGGTTGTTCACTGTGAAATATTTTAAACTTATGTTTCTGAAAATATATATTTAGTATCTTTCTGACACTGAAACTGCCTCATCTTTAGCCAGGGATTGTGGCTTCTCTGTCCTGACCCGAATGGTCATGTCCTAGGTTTATCTTAGATACATTTCCAGGCCCAACCCGGAAGTGACTACTTTAAGGCCCTCACCCTGTCAGGTGGAGAGCAAACCAGGTGACCCTGGCTCCTCACTCTGTAATAGACTAACTAGGCCTTTTCTAAGATGAGCTTTTCTAACTATGATACTGAATGATTATTTTAATATTAACTCATTATACACGTGCTTCATCCTACAATGTCTCTGTAACAATCTCAGAACGGCAATGACCAGTATTAGCAGCAACAACAAATTACTGAATTCTGTTATATCTCATTAGGGATGTGCGGTCAGAACACTGTTTGTGGTAAGGTCACCTGGGCAACTCTCCATAGGCACAGCCTCACTATGCAGGTACACTCATGTGTTTCAGAGGAGGCTGCCTCGTTTTCTATAAAGACAGTGACGCCAGTGCAAACATGACTCAGATGCAGGACATGGAGAAAAGTCTACCTTCCTGATTAGCTTCTGGTTTATCCTGCCAGTGTTTCTTTCTAAAAATACTGTAAGTAAATACACATATTTCTTGCACAAACATAAACTGCAAATTGCTCTTCGACCATTTCCTCATTCTGTCCTGCGGCAGCATCTGCTGCGCCCCCTCTTCAGCAGACACGTTTGCAGCCATGCGTGTCTATCGGGACAGGACCCTGTTCCGTCTCACCCAGCCCAGCCGCAGGTGGAAGGAGAAAGCGGCGCCTCCCCGGGAAAGGGCTCACTCTTGTGCTTACCCGGACATCGGCGTCTCCTGCACTGTCCAGATTCTGACACTGTAAATTGTAGCCTCCTTCCCAGCTGGACAGGATGAGCTGCCAGAGAATCCAGGAGGAGGAAACATCAACACGGGAACCTGGACGTAAACTGAGTTTCTCATTCATGTCCCTGGCATCAGGCCGAGGTCTGAGTCCCCAGAGATGAGTTTGATTTAATCCTATCTTTAGACACTTAAGGCATTTAATTCTTTCATTCTCTTTTGTTTTTGTTTTTTGGGTTTTTGAGATAGGGTCTCACTTTGTAGTTCAGGCTGGCCCTGAGCTCACTATGGAGCCCAGGTAAGCCTTGAACTCAGCAATCCTCCTGCCTCTGCCTCCCGAGTATTGGGATTACAGGCGTGAGCCACCACGCTTGGCACTGTGGTATGTGGTACTGATTGCTGGTGGGTGTGAGTCATCATGCCCGGTATTTTGGTATGTGGTTACTGGGGACCGAACCAGGGACCTTGTGCTTGCTAGGCAGGTGCTAGGACCATGGCGCTAAATCTCTGGCCCAGGAATTTAATTCTTGCTCAACTAAACTGAACTGAAATTAGTGGTTGTATTCCTTTATAAATTTTACTTCTATTTACATCAGCTCCAAGTAACAGGGACTCACTGTCGTTTAAGTAAACTTTGTATAAGGAATTATCTAATCCTCATTTTGCCTATGGTTAATAGCCATCTACCAGGAAAATACAGAATTGATTATAAATATGAAGAGCTGGGCCGGAGGGTTAGCTCAGTGGTTCCAGTGCCTGCCTCGCAAGAGCAAGGTCCTGAGTTTGATCCCCGGTAACCACATACAATGCTGGGCATGGAGACTCACGCCCACCAGCCATCAATACCACATACCACAGTGCCGGGCGTGGTGGCTCACGCCTGTCATCCCAGCACTCGGGAGGCAGAGGCAGGAGGATTGCCGAGTTCGAAGATTGCCTGGACTACATGGTGAGCTCAGGGCCAGCCTGAACTACAAAGCGAGACCCTGTTTCAAAAAAAAAAAAAAAAATGAAGAGCTGGGCACGGTGGTACATGGCTATAATCCCAGGAGTTGGGAGGCCAAGGCACGAGGCTTGCTGGAGTTTGAGATCACCTTGGGCTATAGAATGAGTTCATGGGCAGTCTAGACTACAAAGGAAAGAAATTTTGGTAAAACATTAACACTTTATATTTGTTCATCTCAATTTTATGAAGTATATATTGCTATCTTACAAATGAATCAGCTCAGAAAGTTCATTGTATTATACTAATTAAACAATTCCTGTGATTAGTTGATTAATGCTTTCCCAGTACTCTGGAGAAATTAAAGCCCCATAAAATTTATAATTTTGTTAAGTCCATCTTTTTTTCTAAAGTTCCTTGTCTAATGCCTGGAATGTAGTACATTCTCAGTGAATATTTACTGACTAAATGATTTGTTCAAGATTACCCAGCTAAACTAGACACAGTGGTGTATGGCTGTAACTCAAGCACTTTAGGAGGCTGAGGCAGGAGGATAAAAGTTCTAGCTCAACCTGGGCAGTTTAGTGACTTAGACCATCTCAAAAAATAAGGGGAATGTGGTGGGGGAATGTAATGAGAGGAAAGAATGGATATGATTTGGAAAGAAAAAGAAATAGCATGTAGCCGGGTGTGGTGGCTCACGCCTGTAATCCCAGCACTCGGGAGGCAGAGACAGGAGGATTGCTGAGTTCAAGGGTTGCCTGGGCTACATAGTGAGTTCAGAGCCAGCTTGAACTACAAAGCGAGACCCTGTCTCAAAAAAAAAAAAAAAGAAATAGCATGTACATAAGGAGTGGGGGGTTGTGGGTGGGTAGGGATATGGGTAAAAATGAGAATTAACTCATGTTTACATACTGGTACAAATTCCCCAATGTTGAGTGTGACTGTGAGCTGTATATAAAATGTACTGGTAAGGAATATAGCTCAGTGTGAAGGCCCTGAATTCAATCCCTAAGTACCTCACTGTTCTTTCCTGTCATGAGGAAATGACCTTTTTTGTTTGCTGAAAACTGTCAAGTTCTCTTCCTATAAAAAGGTAGAATTCCAGAACACAAGGTGTTTGCGTGATTTACATAAGATGTGATAGGCAAAATACCTAGGATTCTTTGCTGTGTAGATGTATAGTTCTGTTAAAACACATCAAATTGGCCACTCAAAAGAGATGAACTTCTACATAACATTCAGAATGTCTCAGACTTTGTGCGGCTTCATCGTTCTGATATACTTTTCTCCCAACGCCTGTTAGTGAACTATCATAATCAAAGATGGTCAGGACAGGGGAATGTGGTAAAAGAAGAAAAGCCTGGACTTTCCTGCTGGCCTGGGGCTAATCAGCTCCCTCCTCACTACCAGGGGAAAGGAGGGGCTTTGTGAAGGGGCTGCCAGATCTAAGAGCACTTTGGAGGATACACTAATTTTTCTGTCTTGGTACTTTTTTCAAACATAGAAGCAGATTGCCTTTGTGCACATACATTAATTTAAAAGATCTGTGGCCAGATCTTTTAAGGAGTTCTAGTCTGTCTTTTAGTTTTTTTGAGACAGGGTCTAACTTTGTAGTTCAAACTGGCCTTGAACTCACAGCAATCTGCCTGCCTCCCGAGTGCTGGGATTATAGGCGTGAGCCACCACGCCCAGCTCCAGTCTGTTTTTCTACTGACACAGTAAGGATTCTGGAAATACCAGCATGGCTTTCCTGACCCCAAACTGTGTGTCCTGCACTCTAACTCATGCCTGAAGCTCCCTTACAGCGTCAGCCCAGGCAAGGTGGGTAATGGCTATTAACCATTAGACCAGGATTGGTTTTCTTTTATGATTCAAAGACAACAAGAAAGACTTATTTGTGTCATTATTGGCCATTTCTGACCTGTATGAATAATTTTCTAACTTAAAAATTTTGCTTTTATATTATCTGTTTTCTCCTTTTATATTTTGCTACAGCCAGTTAGTACTTCTTCCCTTTTACTATATAGTAAAATAACCTGTTTGTATAGGAGGGAAATTGGTACTTATTCTGACAGTCCTGACTATGTTCCAAAGATGTCAGAAATATTCTTTAAGGAAACATTCACATTTCTACCTAGTCAGGCTACATGAATTTGATTTTTAAGTTAATTTTCAGAGTACCTTGTATCATTGCTTATTCTCAGGCAAATTAACTTTTCTAAGCCACAGTGCTATTTGTAAAAATAAAATAATACATGCTATTTAAAAGCTCAAACTTAGTTATATTAAGACTAAAAAAATAGCCCTGTATTGGGGTTAAAAAGAAGGAGTCCCAGGACTTTGGGAGGAAGGAATATCAAGCCCTGGCGCAGGCTGCCGAGAGCATCTCGGGGCTTGTTTGGGACCAAGTGGGATTGCTTCTGAAGTGGCTTTGGCCGCGCGCACACTCACCTCCACCAGCATGTACGCGGAGAGAAGCGTGATCCCGAGGTTGTACAGGGTGAGAGCTCCCCTGAGCGACAGCGCTGGTCTGCTCTTCATGTACTTGTTACCCAGCCATATCGAAAGCAGATAAGTGACAGTCAGGAAAAAGGTGGGAAGGTAAGAGTCCAACATGAACCACCCTCTGACTCGAGAATCTGAAAAGAAGCACAGAGGGAGAGTCCTGAAGAATCGCATTCCGTTCGGTTAGTGGCACCGCCACACGGATTTTGTTTGGGGAGCAATCTGCCTTATGCTCGGGGTACGTTCCTTCCCTGTACAAAGGTAATGCCTTCTGCCTCTTCACTAAGTACTTAGCCTGCTCTGTGGTCATCACTTTTGCAGTCTGAACTGTAACACCAAAACTGCCGCAGATTTGTCCTGCACAATCCAGGGGTAGATCTGTTCTGACTACAGAGCTTAGCAACCTCAGCCCTCTATTTTTTTCTGAGAACATTTACCTTTTCATGTAAAGGAACCATGTTGGGTAACTTCTTGCCATGTCAAAACTGCCAGCATCACTACTTTGGCATGTTGGAGTGACTAAGTAAAATGGGGTGATGTGTACATGAAAGGGATTGCACAGCCTATCTGACCCCCGAGAAGCTCCTAAGTGACTACTGTGCAGGTTGTGTAGACTGCGTGGAAATACTGGGGACATCAGAGCATGACAGACTTCATCACACTACTTAGAACAGTTTGTAGTTCAAAATGTATGAACTGCTATTTCTGGAATTTTCCATTTAATATTTTCAGACTGCAGTTGACCACTGGTAAGTGAAGCTACAGAAAATGAAGCTGCAATGAGCATTACCTAACAAATGCAGCAGCTGCTTACTGCTGACACTGTTTTTTTTTTTAAATTGCATTCTTTATTGGTATAATCTGCATACATCTCACAATCACACATAACATTGGGGAATTTGTACCAATATATGACAGTCAATTCTGATTTTTATCCATATCCCCACCCCCTATATACATGCTCTTTTATTTTCTTTCAGAATCATATTTATTCCTTCCCCTCATTACATCCCCACACCAAATTTCCTTTGGAAATTTCCCGTTCTAAAAAGACTGTCATACTTTCTAGAGCTCATTTACAACATTGTTAATTGTTAATGTACAACATTAAGTAAGCTGGGTTTGCACTGGAATTCAGAGAGGCTGAATAGTTAAGGATGGTTTCCTGGAGCAAACAAGGCTTCAGCTCTGAACACAGAATGAATACTGAATACTGACTTTGGAAGAGTTATTGTATTATTTAGTTTAACTCGATATGAATTGAGTTACCACTGTGCCATTTTATAAATCTTGAAAAAGAGCTCAGAAAACTTTACTAACTGGCAGAAAGTCAAATGATGGTTGCCAGAGTCTGGATTTGAATTCACCTCTGACCCTGAGGTCATGGCTCACTGCTGATCTTCCATAGGGAAGATCTGGGGAGTCAAAGGAAATGGGCAAACTGACATTGTACCCTAACTCCTAACATCCGCTTTGCCTAGAGTTGTGTAAAAACCTCAAGTAGGGGTTATAAATCCAGGTGGAGCAATGAGCTTTCACAGCAGGAAGCATGGAAAGCTGAAGAGACCAGAGACAAGATTCTGACCTGATGATACAAAGAGCAATAAGAAAACGTAGTTAAGGGCCCAAATCTGGCCACAGACCTAGCAGAACAGCAGGGATGCAAGAACCTGGACACATCAAGAGCCTTTAACTGTAGAGAATGAAAATTATAAATCTTAAACAAAACCCACCTTATATACCTATAACATACTGGTAGCACCTGAAAATAAATGTAGGTCCAAATGACTTTTCTGCTGTTTTGGTTTAAATAACATGGCTTGAAATTATAAAAATTTAAATTTTCGGGCCAGAGATTTAGCTCAGTGGTTCCCGCGCCTGCCTTGCAAGTGCAAGGTCCTGAGTTCGACTCCCGTAATGACATACAATGCTGGACGTGGTGACTCACACCCACCAGCAATCAGTACCACATACCACAGTGCCGGGTGTGGTGACTCACGCCTGTAATCCCAGCACTCTGGGAGGCAGAGGTGGGAGGATTGCTGAGTTCGAGGTTTGCCTGGGCTGCATAGTGAGCTCAGGGCCCGCCTGAACTACACAGCGAGACCCTGTCTCAAAAAAAAATTTTTAATTTTCACATCAGGCAACATCTTGTGTTTGAGGTGCTGGGAAGGAACCCAGGGCCTCATGCACGCCAGACCACACCTCTGGCACTGAGCTCCGCCCAGCCTGGCAGTGCCTTCTTGATGGCTTTAGTTCTTCCTTAGTCTCGCTCTCTGTCACTGGCAACCCTATACTGTCTAACTCCACCTTCACCTACCCAGCTCCCCTCCAGACAGCTGCTGTTATGAGGATGATGCCTTCTTGAGCTCTACCGCATTATTTAAGCCGTCAACTTTTCCCACGGATAATGAAAACAAAAAGGTAAAGAGCTCAGCATTCCTGTGGATTCTGATGCCTGTCATGCATCTCCTCAGGTCTGCTCCTCCATGCTGCCTGGACAAAGTCCTGCCCCCTGAAGGAACCGTCTCCTGCTCTTTTATAAGTACCACTCCTCCTTTGCATAAAATTCTTTTTTGCCACAAACTAAAGGCTTTTATATGGATTAACGCTTTCAATTCTCAAAGCAATCCTATTAGGCAGCCAATAATATTATGCACCCAGTTTACATCTGAGAAAAATCAAACAGAAACAAACATACTAAATTAAACTTGTACCCTGCCTCTTATTAATGGTGTTCTGGGTTCAGTTGTGTCCCCCAAAAGGCCTAACTGCTGATATCTGTGAATTGACTATTTAGAAACAAGGTCTTGACAGATGTGATCAAGTTAAGGAGAAGGTCAGAGTGGATGAGAGTGGGCCTGAACCCCCAAGTGATGTCCTTTAAGCGAGAGAGGATTGGACCCAGAGGGGCAGGACAGCCACGTGAAGACTGGCCAGAGGGCTGACCACCACGAGCTCAGGAACGCCAGTGTTGCCGGCCCCAGCGACACGGGGGAGAGGCTCCGGAGTCTCCTAGAACCTCAGAGCGGGCAGGCCCCGGCCAACACGTCGGCCCCAGGCTGCCGGCTCCCCAGAGGCCCCCGCTTGTGCTGCTGTCCCAGGGGCTCTAGGAAACGAGAACCTGTGGTCAAGGACTTAGTTGCTTTCCAGTCATTTCACACATGCTGATGTCACCTCCCCAAACACACTATATGCCCGTCAGTGAGCAACTGGGGCTCACCCCCTGTGCCCCATACCCACTTAAGACTGAGTTAAAAAGAAACATTCATTCAAAATACACAGCTGGCACACTGAGTCAGTGCATACTGCACACCGCAGGCAGCCCCTGCCATTTTTTTCTTTCATGTTCCTATAAATGTCTGTTACAGTTAAGGGTCAGAATTCATCGCTCCCACCGAGGCCTGGGAAGAAGTACTGTGGCATTTCTTAGGGCTGCACCCGGGCCGGGCATACTCTGCAGGTTCCGGTACACCGTGGGCAAGCCAGCGAGCACTAGAGGACACCTTCGAGCTCGCGAGGTGTCCTGCCGTCAGTGTAAGCTCGGTCTCTCTCGGGGAAGGAGGAGGATTCCTGATGGCCTAGCGGCCAGACACCCCGTCTCCGTGGGGGTCACATCCGGACCAGCTGTCAGCTCTCCGTTTTACGGTCTCCTCGGACAAGGGGAAATGTCCCAGAGACGAGCAGGGCTGAGCAAGCAGCTGCCCCTCCCCCGGGACCATCTGCCTCCTCCAGGTCACGCCAGCCTTCCTGCCGGTGAGGTCGGGGCGAGCCGGCCTGAGTGGCTGCTGTTCAACCGTCCGCGGGGGTGTGGACGAGCACGGGCGCCCGGAGTCAGGCTGCCAGGGGTCCCGGCGTCCGCAGGGCCGCCCGCCGTGCTGAGCCGCTCTCTCCCACCCGTTGGCTCCGCGTTCGCCCGCCCAGGGACTCTGCCCTGCCTGGCCTGTAGGCTGCAGAGACATGAGCGCGGCAGTACTCTTTAGAGGCTGTGCATGGAGCGTCATGTTGAAGCTATACAAATTGTCATTCACTTGGAATAGTTCACAGAGCCTGTACAGACCGGGGAATGGGCCAAACAATATCCAAGTGGTTATTTAAAGATTTTGGGAAACAGGAAAACCTCATTTTCTTCCTCCACTCTCTCCCCCAAGAGTGCTGAGGAAATAACTTGTAGGGAACTATGAGTTTTCCACAGGTTTGTGAACCAGTGAGGCTTAAGTGAGACAAAACATGTTGTCTACGACTCATTTGCAAAATATATGGCACCAGTGTGGCCCCAGAAGTGTGGGGAGCTCTGGAGGAAAGTGGCCAGCAACGCTGCCCTGGCTCCCGCCCACCTGGGGGCCAGCGCCTCAGACCGCGGTGAGGAGTGAGGACAGGAGGACACAGGCCTGCCTGGGAGGCTGGCGGGTGAGGGGCGGAGACAGCAGGGAGGAACTGCAGGGTCTGGACAGCTCTTAAAGGAGCTGCACAGCTGAGGAAGCAGCAGAGGTCTAACGGGGTGTGACCAGGCGCCTGCAGAGCTGCAAAGGGGAGGAGGTGGCGGCAGGACGTAACTCAAAGGCTCGGAGTCCGTGCCAACAAGTAGCTTCTCGCCCTGGTGGCAGCGGGCAACACTGGTGAGTTTTTAAATTCACTGAGGTCACGGGAGGGTGGAAGGAACAGGGGTGGCGCAGAAGGGCAGAAAGTCTGAGACGACTGCACAGGCAAGGAAGGAGGAGGGTGGGCAGGAGGAAGGGAGGAAAGTCGCCTTGTTTAGAAGAAAGCCACCACCTGGCTTTGCAGCCAGAGACGCTGGAGGAAATCGCGTATCTCACGTGTTCCTGCTGTCCTTTCACCCCGGGAGACATGGAGCAGGGCAAGGACAGGGCCTTCGGGATGTTCTGGGAGACGGATACAAAAAAGGAAGGAAGGTGAGGATTCCAAGTGTTACGTTTCATACTATTCTCCAGGCATCAGACAACAGAATCCTTTTTATACCCAGCGGCACTCTTCCTGCGCTCTTTCCACATGGAGCTCTCCACTAGCACACTCACCTCGGGGTCCAAACATATGGTCCAAAAAAGCATTGATCTCATCATCAAAGGCCTTTAGCTGCTCCTGAAGAGAGAAAGAAAGAAGTTAAGTGCTTTAAAAAAATTCTCAAAACAAGGTACTATCAGCATGTGTTTGCAGGACATCGGAGAGTCCCAGCTTCCAGGTTGTGGAGACTAAGCAAAGTAGCCAGAAAATGCAGCTTCTCGCTTTGTACAAGCTTGAAAAATTATGAGGGAAACTTCCTTTTTCATCTCCTTTGGCAAAAGAAGCCCTAGAAAACAGACTGCTTTAACTTGGTGAGTTAAAATTCTGAAGGGCCCCCGACCTCCACGCCACGTGCCTCTAACCACGCCCGGGGCAGCGCTGCTCCACAAGCAACTTCCTGTGTTGCGGTTACCAGAGCTGTGTGAACAACCGGGAAGTCTGTGGCTGCAGAACAGAGGTGCGATTTTTTTTTTTTTTTTTTTTTTTTTGCTTTTTGAGACAGGGTCTCGCTTTGTAGTTCAGGCTGGCCCTGAGCTCACTATGGTGCCCAGGCAAGCCTGGAACTCAGCAATCCTCCTGCCTCTGCCTCCCAAGGGCTGGGATGACAGGTGTGAGCCACCACATCCGGCACTGTGGTATGCGGTGTTGATTGTTGGTGGGTGTGTCTCCACGCCCAGCATTCTATGTGGTTACCGGGGATTGAACTCAGGACCTTGCGCTTGCGCAGCAGGCGCCGGAACCACTGAGCTAACCCTCCGGCCCCAGAGGTGCGATTTTTAAATGGAAATTCAGCTGCTATTGTATTTTAAGAAGTCAAATCTGAAGCTTTAAAGATTTTTTTTTAAGTAAGGAGACTAGACACTATGGCTATTTTTCCTATTACCTTTATGTTCACATATATATATATGCATGTACTTAATATTCAAGAACACCATGAGGGTGTACGACATTCATTCCTATCTGGGTGGAGCTGGAATACTGTTGCTAAGAATCTTAAGATCTTTAAGTGGCCTCTGGCAACTAGATCTAGCTCTTACTTACGTTTATCTGCTACTCTGCTCCCAATACTGCTGAGGACTCCCTCACCCCTGCCGCAGGTCTCCAGGCCCCTCTCAGCAAGGGAGGGAGAGACAGAGCACTGCCAAGAATTTGCAGGACTGTGGGCAGCAGACAGCCGAGCCGGGTGAGCCAAGCGCTGGCCTTGGGAACTCACACAGAACAGCCCCGGACCCTGCGCCGGATCCCATCAGGGCCCTGAAAGCACCTCGCTCTCAAGTGCTGAGAGCCACAAAGGAGAAGCTCACTCACGACTAACAACCGAAAAGAGGATGTGCACACTGGGGACTGGACAAGCCACTCAGCCTCTCTCTTCTTCATGCCTTTGATCCCAAGAGAAATTTCAAAGAAATCTGGGTCTTCAGAAACCTTAGGAGCTTGGGAAAGAGGATGAGGATAAAAGACTAACACTCACTAGCACCTAATACTGTTGCTAGTGCGGAAGGAAGTTCATCGTCCGTATTTCACAGCATCTCCATTAAAAGTATTTTAGCTATCAATCAAGCCAGTTAAGGTTTTATACAGTACGGTAAGGTTTGGCCCCACGTACAGCATCTCAGGCACCCCCAGGCCAAGCTGTGTGTGCTGTTGGGGCAGGTACACCTGTGCCGAGACGTCAGCCCTCAACAAGGGATGGGAGCAACCCCATGGGTGCCTGTGACACCTGCCATTGCCACATCTATGAACAAATGTTTAACCTTTCTCAGTTTGCTAAGGTTCAAAATCCATTTTCCAACATTTGTAAAGCTAAGAAAACTAATTAAAAGGTCATGTTGCTTCACTTATAAACTTGCAGAAGCCTAACAGTGAAAGAGAAAAAATAAGAGGGACTCCGGAGAGCGCAGAGAATGCGCATGGTGAATGGGCGGCACCCGCTCCCGCGCGCCTCCGCTTGGTCACCGCTCCCAGGGCACTGCCACACGCCGGCACCACGTGACACGCTGAAGCACAGAATCAGATGATTTCCAGAGGGACAGAGTAAAAATCACATTATGAGAGATTTATAGGATGTGCTACAGAAGGATAGAAAAAAGCACTTTAATTAAAATCTCTTAAAAAGAGAAGCCCTCCAGAAGAAATGAGGCTGTCGCTGAGTTTTGAGAAATTGCAGGGCACTGCCTGGATGGAAAAAGATAACAGAGCGCATCAAGAAGAAAAAGTCACATACATTAATACCCTGTGGGCCATGATTCACGCAGGAAATATTTATGGCCAGGGATTTTAGGAAGGGATATGATAGAACAACATCCAATAGGCAAAATCAGAAATCTGACAAAAATTATGTTTGTATTTCTGGATTGATGTGGTTGGCGAAGAAGCAGCCTTACAAGACATGGTCAGACTGTCGGAGGAGCCCTGCTGCACTGCGTCAGTACAGCGGAAGCCCAGGTACAGGGGGTCGCGGTGCTAGTCAGCTGGGTCCGGAGCCCGGTTTAGGGATGGAGCTGGGTGGGCGGGGCCAGCACGAGGGCTCCGCCCGTGCACGGTCAACTGCTCAGGTCCTGGAGACCAGCACACAGCCCAGGCCATGAGGCCACCGACCCACACTGCCTCCTGGGCAGACGAGGCCCTGCCGCGCAGCAGGGCGGGAAGGCCCCGACTGCTCCATTCACTTTTAAACGCATTTGTACATGTGGTACTTTGTCAAATATTTACAGAGAAAAGATGAAGCAGTTGATTCAAAATTTCTTAGATAAACTGGGGAAATGAGGCATATATAAAAAGGCAATCACAACTGAGAGGGACGCCTGGAAGGGCCACAGTGACGCACGCCAGAGGGGTGGAGACCCACGGCAGAGTTCTCTTTACAGCGAGGCTCTGGGCTTATTAGAAACGAGAGGGACGGGGCTGTCTTCGGCCTGAGTGACAGGGGCAGCGCCACAGGCTGCTGGGCCATTTTGTGGTCACACTTTGGCCACAATCTTTCAGAGGAAAAAAAAAATCCTCAGAGCTGAATGTCCCTGCCTACCAAGGCTACAAGTCCCCTTCCCTAGCCTGGGCTCCAGGTCCCCGGGCCGCCAGACGCTGACTGGTGAACCCGAGTCCACTTCCAGAGCGACTTCTTGCTCCCTCACAGGAGGGTCCAGGTTCCAGGGCTTGCAGTTCAGTTTGTGGTCACGTACAACAAACAGCTGAGGAACAGAGGCAAGGAGGGTCGAACTGCACTGGAGAGCCTTGACTGACGCCCGGCTGAAGGTGCTAAGAAGCTAGTAAATAGGAACGACCTTTTTAAAAAACACTTTGGCAGTCTGCTAAAAACATGCACTGAACCACATGATCTAGATGCCACTTCTAGGTATTAACTCAGGAGAAAAAGCACATTTCCACCATACTTGTATACAAATATAGTACCTGTATTTGTAGCTAAACAAAAAAACATCTCCATTAGCATGTGCTAAGCCATACTATGGTACAGCCACAGTATGATACTACTGGGCAGCATAAAGGAATGCACTACTGACACACAGCATAGAGAAACTAAATTTATTATGTTGCATGATGGCAGCTGGACAAAGAATACAGACTGTATATTTCCATTTATATGAAGTTCTAGAAAATATAGTAACAGAAAGTGTATCAGTGGTTGCTTGGGAACTGCCAGGAAAGAGACCAGAATATCATTAAAAAATACAGGTTAAATGAGGACATTTGTACATATGTCTGAGTGAGTCTGTAGCCAGCAGAACTGTACTGCATAGTAAGCTTAGATGTCTTCATACTGAAGGGAAATGATTCCATATGGAAAACAGAATCTAGAGAAATTCAGTTGCACCAGAAATGGATCTAACTGGAATCATGTTCGTAATACTCAAAAAATGACTTATCATCAGGGTCAACTGGACCCAACTGAATTTTTACATTTTTTATAAGCTTTCTTTCTCCCAAAAAGCAAGCCAAGAAAAAATGGCATGTGTACATGTACGTGTGCACACACACACGCATGCACACACACACACGCACACACCTTTTACTTTCTTTTCTGGGGGACAGATAGGGGAAAAAAAGAGAGAAGGGGACAAAAATGTAACAGAAAGGGGGTAGAAAATGGTAAATAATGGGGCCGGGGATTTAGCTCAGGGGTTCTGGCATCTGCCTTGCAAGCGCAAGGTCCTGAGTTAGATCCTCAGGACAAATACCACAAGGCCAGCCAGGCGTGGTGGCTCACGCCTGTCATCCCAGCACTTGGGAGGCAGAGGCAGGAGGACTGCTGTGAGTTCGACGCTGGCATAGGCTACATAGTGAGCTCAGGGCCAGCCTGAACTACAAAGTGAGACCCTGTCTCAAAAAAACTTAAAAGAAAAAAAAAGGTAAATAATGAACAGCAAGCATAAGGAAGGGGGGAGAGGGGGTAGGGAAGGAGAAAACAAAGGCAAGAAGAATGTTTATATATATTTTAAGTGGAATTGCGCTCCTGCTGTCTTAACATAATTCCCACAGACCTTTTCATAAATCTGTGATATGAGATATAGTATCTTACTGATTTTTTCCTGTACCTTAAAACATGTAACTATTTAGTCATCCTAGGAATAATCACTACTCAATCATTCCAATCTATGCTAAAAATTAATGAAGGAAAAAGAACGAGAGAACTGCCTAAAAGAATAATACAATGTTCAAATAAGGTATCACTTTCACATGATCCTTCATTTTCCTTATTACTTCACGAAGAGCACTGTATCATTTATATCCTCAAGAAGATATAAAAATAATTGGGAGACGCCATCTTTACAGACTTAAAACTTTCCTAACTGAGCCCCTAGCTGAGCATTCAGAATTGTTCATCTGAATTGCCTGGAGGTCTTGTTAAAGTGCCGGCCCTCGGTCAGTCTGGCTGGGGCCCGGCATCTGCATGTCTAACTTGGCCCCACGCCCCATCAACGCTGCCAGCCTACAGACCACACTGTGCAGCAATGACTAGACAGTGATGTCTTGAAACTTGCTTGGCTTATATTCGATGTACAGACTGGGGAGAAGGGACACTGGGGTCGAGCTGTGCCCGCGCGCACGCCACGCAGTGCTCTGCCACTGAGCTACATCCCCAAGCTTCGTTTGATTTTTGGAAACAGGCTCTTGCGAAACTGCTCAGGCTGGCCTTGAGCTCTCAGTCCTGTATCAGCCTCCTGAGCAGCCAAGATTACAAGTATGTACTAGCTACGGGTTTTGATCTGGCTCTGTCTTTATTCTAACAATACCAAGTTTGTGCTTGCTTTGCACAGACCTAACAAGGAATTTACAGCATGTTCTACTGTAGGAAATTCAAACTTGTTCTTTACTTATTGTATTACACTTCAAGGTATTTAGGAATTAGCTGGCCAGGCAAGTCCACACGTACCTACTTTACTCTAAAGGAAAATGAAATCCCTCGTTCGGTTTTGTTTTTCCTTCCATTATCGGTGTTGAATATGATGTGCAGGAAGTGGTCTCCTGGGGGACGGTACGGAGAGGCTCGCGCCAGTCCTGTCGGACACCGCATTGCTGTGAAAGGGTCACGTGACCGCATCACTTGGTCTGTGGCCACAAACAACATCAAGTTTTTCTGCGTTGACTGTTTCAAAATCCAAGCTTCATTGTACTATATTTCCATGAATTACTATTAAAACCACAATGCAATTTAAAATTTTTATGCCTACTGAGTTTTTCATTCTTACCTACCTTTGTGCTCTAGGAATCCAAGCTCAAATTCCTAAATTCAGTGGTGCCTCGATTCATGAACTGAATTCTGTCCACAGTTTTGGTTGCAGACCAAACTGAACCAAGCCAAACTCGATGCGTAGGTCAGTGGTGACCTAACAGGGGAATTCGATTCAGTTCATACCAGTTACCTCTGGTGGAAAAGAGAAGGGCGAGGGCTGGGGTGGAAGGGGTAAAGGAGGAGCCCACCCTGCCTCTGTGTGTGCCTGCACTGTTGTAGTTTCTAACAATAAATATTATCAAAGTTATACAATTTCCTCCATGAACCAAAAAACCCAGCTTTCAGCTGTGGGGCTTTCTTCCTATCCACCTGAAATATAAAGTGAGATCAAACAGATACTCTCATATAAAAGAGCTACAAAGTGTAACCCTTAAATAATTCTTCAGTATCTGACAAGGAACTTACATTCTCAAGTGTATAGTGCATTATTTTGTATGGATGTGAACAGATTAGGGCTCAGCATACTCTATATGGTAACTGTCAGGAAGTATTTGGCTAAATCTTGAGACTCACATCACATAGTGTAGGGCACCAAGATGCAACTGTCTTCAAAAGACAGAGCCAATAGCTAATAGCTCCCTACAGGTCTTTGCAAGATGCTCAGAGAAGGGCCAAGGGGGCCCGTTAGCTCTTTCTTGTGCCCTCTTTGCCTCACTAACACACCTCATGGGGCGAAGATGTCTGGGTGAACAATGACTCATTCCCACACCGAGAGAAGGTTTTTCTCCCATCTGATGAAACCCAGGCGGGGCCTCCCTCAGTGCACGAGCAGTAGTGTATTCTGAATTTTGGCCAGATTACCATTGTGTTAACAGGACAACAGTATGTTTTTTCCCTACTGTGTTAAAATTGTAAAAAAAAAAAAAAAAAAAAAAAAAAAGCTCTATAACAAAGCTAGTTTAGTAATGATCTCACTCTTTGTATCATTCTCAACGCCCCTGTTGCTATCCATACATAATACATGCGAATAACACAGGATAGAGTTCAGCAGAAGGAAGTCTACCCGCTCAGTGGACTGTGCGGAATAATCCAAACATACACACGATGCACACAGAGGAACTAGACGTACAGGAAGAATTTGACATAAACTCTAAAGACTTTTAGAAAATCATATTTGTTATCAAATCCTTGGGTTATTAGGCCAGACGTGAAAGACCTCCCCCACTTTTCTCAGCCCCTTCTCCTTCCAGACCCCCAGCTGCACGCTGCTCCGGGTACAGCCGGCTCCCTGGAGCATCCCTGATGCTTACACACTTGTTAAATCTCAAAAACAAATTTTGGATACTTATATTCACAGACTTCCAGGAGTACGGCAGGAGCTGGGCCTCTCCAAGACTCAGAATCCAGACACCTGAAAATAACAACTTGCAGTAGGAGGGTGGGGGCGGGGAGGGCAATAGATCCCTGGGTGCCAGGAAGGATCTGACAGGAAAATTGAGACCCACAGTGAAATTGGAAAGACAGAACATAGTACACAAAAGAAAAGGGACAATCTGTACTTGGTCCCCAGCTCCTGGCTTGTGGCCTGGCAGAAAGGAGGATCAAATCTATGGAGACAAAGTGAAAGCGAGACTGCAAAGGGCCTCAGGGAGAAACAGAGACAGAAGGACAGGCGGGCGCTGGGACCCGCAGAGGCGGTAAGTGACTCCAGCAAGCGCTGTCACTGCCCACGGAGGCCGCAGCCTGGGCGCAGACTGAGCTGCTCTGATGTGGAAGTCCCAGAACTGCTGCCCTGCCCGCGAGCCCGCCTGCCGGGGCCTGCACACAAAACAGACCCGGGGCCTGACTTCTCCTCCCGCCAGCGTGAGGAGGGCCTGTCTGGACTTGGACACTGCCCCTTAATTGCAGGCCGCTGAAGAAAGCCACTTATTTGAAGTTACAGATAAAACACTGCACACACACACAAAAACAAAGTAAGAAAGAACTTTAAGTTTTATCTTGTTTTGTTTTTATCTCTTTTCCTATCCTTTCTTCTGTACCAGTTTATTGGGGCTTAGAGAATTTCCCTTTGTCCTTTCTTTGTTATCTTTTCTTGTCTTTTTCTCATTTCTTTTTCTTTTTTCTTTTCTCCCTTTTTCTCTTGTAATTTTACTCTCCATAATTTTCCTTTTCTCTTTCTTTTATCTATTTCTTTCCAGTTTTTCCCCTTTGCTTTACTTAATTTAATAAACACCCTTCTACCCCCAACAGGATCCTTTCTACCGCTTCTCTCTTTCTTCATATTATAGAGTTTAATGTTTCAAAGTTTCCCTAAACTCTGTATCTTTAATAGTATCACCATAAAACTTTGTTAACCTTTTGACAATTAACTCTGTAAAATTACTATTGAATTTTTTTTCTACCACTGGCAGAAATAGAGCTGTCACATTTAGTATATATTATCTGCAAGTCACTATGTAGGTTGTCTTAATATTTACATCATAATTGTGGATTTCTTCTCTAGGATTTTGGGTGGCACCTAATTGATATTAACAGGGAGACATAACTGCCACTATTTCTCTGCAAGGGAACATTCAAGATTATCTTTATGACATTATCGACACTACACTATATTCCCAGAGGACCTGATTGTTGGGCTAACTATGCTGCATCTATCCCTCCCAAATTAACCAAGGTGGTCAGATCTTGGGGCTGTGGCAAAGTTCTATAGTTAGCTACACGTAAAATACATCACCGGAAAACAAAGAGATTTCTGTACTAGCAGTCTTTGGACTACAAGCATCTATAAACCTCAGCACAAAACAACCAAGCAAGCAAACAAAACAAAACAATAGAAACATAAGAAGACGAGGCAATAAAATGCTTTCCCAAACTCTCAGCTCTCCCAAAGCCCATCCAATGGGCACTAAGAGACAGAGAATAACATAAGGCATACATACAGGCTCACTGGAAGAGCCCTTCCTCTGTCATCCTATGGCAAATGAAGTTGAAGAAGAAATCAGACAATTCCTACAATCCAATGATAATGCCAGTATGATGTACCAGAACATATGGGCCATGATAAAAGCATTATTAAGAGAAAAGTTTACAGCAGTGAATTCCCACCTCAGGAAAATAGAGGGAGCTCAAATAAATAACACATACCTCAAGGTCCCAGAAAAAAAATAACAAACCAAATTCAAAACTAATATGAGGAAGGAAAGTAGAAATACAAGAGCAAAAGTTAATGAAATTGAGACAAGAAAAAACACAAAAACAATCGAGTTGACTCTTTGAAAAAGTAAACAATATAGACAAACTTTCCACCAATAATCCATGTAATTCGAAATGAATAAGGCAAAAATCACAACAGATTGTTCCATAGTCCAGAGGATCATCAACTTTGAGAAAATGTATACTGATAAAATGGAAAATTCAGAAGAGATGGAAAATGTCCTAGATATATATGAACTACCAAAGCTGAACCAAGAAGATATAAAAAGTGGAATTATATAACATCAATGAAACTGAAGTAGTTTTAAAAAACGACCAACTAAGAAAAGCCCAGGTCTCAAAAGATTCACTGCCAAATTCCACAAAAACTTTGTGGAGAATATTTATTGCCAATACTCCTCAAAGTCTTTAATGAAATTGAAAAGGAACCATTCCTGGAATGCAAATCAAAAACTGTAATACACCATTTGGATGCTGGCCTAGAAAGCCCTGTGCACTCATAGTAGTACCACTTTCCATGAATACCAGTGGGAGCTCAGATCCGATCTTTATTTCCATAGGGTCCTGAAGAGACTGAAAAGGAAAAGCAGTTCCTGCCCGAAGGTTGTGACCAAGAAGGTATTTCATGGCAAAAGGACTGTACCAGCCCCTGAGTAGCCTGCTACTTAGACCAAGGGTTTACTTGGTCTGAAGGTGTGCGGGTACTCTCTGGGCTCAGTCAGTAGTTCCCTATAAGACTTCCATGCTCAGCAGGCACTAAGGACTGGTCTGCAGCCTTCACTGCAGGCCACAAAGTGGGGAGGAACCACTACTGAGATCTATTCTGCAGACACTTGAACAAAATGGAAATGAGGTTCGTGAAAAATAAAACACCAGTTTTTTTTTGTTTTTTTTTTTGAGACAGGGTCTCGCTTTGTAGTTCAGGCTGGCCCTGAGCTCACTATGTAGCCCAGGCAAGCCTCGAACTCAGCAATCCTCCTGTCTCTGCCTCCTGAGTGCTGGGATGACAGGCGTGAGCCTCTACGCCCAGCACTGTAGTATGTGGTATTGATTGCTGGTGGGCATGAGTCTCCACGCCCAGCATTGTATGTGGTTACTGGGATCGAACTGAGGACCTGGCACTTGCGAGGCAGGTGCTGGAACCACTGAACTAAATCTCCGGCCCAAACACCAGTTTTTAAAAAATAAATAAGTGCAACACACCACATAAATAGAAGGACAAAAAGCACATGACAATCTCAACAGATGTAGAAAAGCATTTGACAAAATCCAACATCTATTCATGATAAAAACCCTGAGGAAAATAGGTATAGAAAGTCTTTACCTCAATTTGATAAAAGCAATCTATGACATACCAACAAGCCAGCACAATACTAAATGAGACAAGCTGAGAGACTTCCCTCTGAAATCAAGACAAGACAAGGATGTCCACTCATAGCACTGCTGTTCAATATAGTGCTGGACACATGAGCCAAAGCAAATACACAACAGAAAGAAGTAAAAGAGGCAAGGATAGGAAAAGAAATTAAATTACCATTATTTGCAGATGACATAATCCTCTACATAGAAGACTCCAAAAACTGCACCAAAACTTCAAGAATGAATAAACAAATTCAGTATCATAGCAGGATACAAAGTCAACACACAAAACTCAGTAACATTCCTGAACACCAATAACAAACTCACCAAGAGAAAAATTAGGCAAACAAGACCTTTCCACAACAAGAAAAATGAAATACTTAAAATTAAGCAAGGGAGTGAAAGACCGGTTCAGTGAAACTACAGTACTGTGAAGAAGATTGAAGAAGGTATCAGAAAATGGAAAGACATTCCTTGTTCCTAATTGGCAGAATGAATATAGTCAAAATGACCATACTGTTACACAATTTAACACAATCCCTATCAAAATACCAATAGCATGCCTCACAGAACCAGAGAAAAGCAATCCTAAAATTCATGTGGAACCAGAAGAGAACTAGTATAGCTAAAGCAATTCTGTGCCACAAGGGCAAGGTGGGAGGCATCACAATATAGACTTCAAAATATAATACAAAGTTAGTGATTTAAAAAAAAAAATCAATAGGGCCAGAAATTTAGTTCAGTGGTTCCACCACCTGCTTAGCAAGTGCAAGGTCCTTGGTTCAATCCCTAGTAACCACATACAACAATACCGGGCATGGTAGCTCACGCCCATTGGCAATCAGTACCACATACCACAGATGCCGGGCTTGGTGGCTCAATCCTGTAATCCCAGCACTCGGGAGGCAGAGGCAGGAGGACTGCTGAGTTCAAGGCTTCCCTGGGCTCCATAGGGAGCTCAGGGCCAGCCTGAACTGTAAAGCGAGACCTTGTTTCAAAAAAAAAAAAATCAATAAAACAAATTAAAAAAACAGACTCATGGATCAATAGAGCAGAAGTTGTAGAAATAACTTCAGGCATACTCGGCTACCTTATCTTTGACAAAGGGACCAAATACTTTCACTGGAAGAAAGATACCCTCTTTAACAAATTGTGCTGGGAAAACTGGCTTTCAACATGTGGAAGATTGAGCCTAGACCCATATCTCTCACCACCTACTAAATTAAAATAAAAATGGATCAAAGATCTAAATGTAAAAACAAACATTTTGCTTGAAGACAAAATAAGTAAAATTCTAAAGACATAGGTACAAAGACTTTTTGAACAGAAACCTGGTTGCATAAGAAATAATACCAAGAATCAACAAATTAGAACACAGCAAATTAAAAACCTGCACAGCAAAGGAAACAACCAATAAAGAGATAACATATACAATGGGTAGGAAATTTTTGCTAGCTATTCCTCAAAGGAATATATTAAAATACTATATTAAAAAGTTGAAAAATATTAAATCTCAATTTAGACTTCCCAAATTTAAAGGCCCAGTCAAAAAATGTGTATGTGAAATGAATAGATTCTTCTCAGATGAAGGAGTACAACTGGCTAATAAATACTTCAAAAAACATATTTCAACATCAAGTGTCATTCAAACAACACTGCAAATTAAAACAACACTGGTATTATACCTCACTCCTGAAAGAACGCCCATCATCCAGGTGCCAAACAATAACAAATGCTGGAGAGGCATTCTAGGTGTCTTTTTGAAAGAGGTAAAGACACGATATTATAGCATCTTAAATAGTAATAGCTCAATCTTGGAAGCCATTTTCATGTCCATCAACAGATGAATGGAAAAGAAAATGTATACACAATGGAGTGCTACTCTGTCATAAAGAAAAATAAACTTCGGTCATTTGTAGGAAAATGGATCCATCTTGAGGCCAGAATCTTAAGAGAAGTAATTTAAACACACAAAGTTAAATACTGCATGATTTCTCTAAGAAACTCAATAAATGAATAAAGTGCAAGTAAGACAGACAAGAGGAAAAAAGTTATTGTAATCTATTATAATGTATCTAAAAGCATACCTTGATTTAGCATAACTATCTTGTATGTTTTATAGTTTTTATGGCCTGTTAGTCCGGCTGTTAATCTGTATATATGATTATTAACTTTTTTTTTTTTTTTTTTTTTTTTGCTTTTGAGACAGGGTCTCGCTTTGTAATTCAGGCTGGCCCTGAGCTCACTATGGTGCCCAGGCAAGCCTCGAACTCAGCAATCCTCCTGTCTCTGCCTCCTGAGTGCTGGGATGACAGGCGTGAGCCACCACGTCCGGCATTGTGGTATGCGGTGTAGACTGTTGGTGGGCGTGTCTCCACGCCCAGCATTATATGTGGTTACCGGGGATCGAACTCAGGACCTTGCGCTTGCGAGGCAGGCACCGGAACCACTGAGCTAACCCTCCAGTCCTATGATTATTAACTTTATAAGGACTTATAAGATAAATGAATCTGATGCTGGTAAAAAGGAGGGAAGACAAGAGGAAAAAAAACTGAGATATATTATGTGCATCTACCAATGCCCCATAATGAATATAATCATTATGTAATATACATGTGTACTAATAAAAATAAAAACTTTTAAATAAAACATACCACAAGTCTTAAATGATTTGTGAATTAGTTTACTGGTTATGTAGGAATTTAAAAAGTTTAAAGAAGTTGATATTTTACTAAATTCATATTCTTAAAAATGAATAAAATTAGTTTCTGTTCAGTCATTTTGCAAGTTACGGCCTTTTCTCCAAGAATATGGAAATAAAACTCAAACACATATTTATCTAAAACCCTCAGGTCTCATTAAAAGATTTTAAATAATTCACCTTAATTTCAATTGACTAAAACATAATTTGCTAAGCAAAAAACAAAAAAGAGCTCCAATTTTACAAGTAGAGAACAAAGTTACTCAATGACTCAATACTGAATATATGAGGAGGAAAAAAAGCTAACAATGCTGCTAAGTTCGCAATTCAAGCTATTTGCAAAGATTATTACAATTTGTACTCCCACAGGAAGTGGTGAGTGAATATAAAACTCCCTGGAGATTTACTGCAAAGCCAGATATCTGTGCACAGGACAATCTGGAACTGTGGCAGACTCTGAATCTGGGGACACCAGGAAGAATCAAGCTCTCCGGCCGCTTTCAGCAGCATGAAAGGAGCCTCTGTCTGTGTGTGCTCTGGTTATCAAGTGGTGACCGGAGGGAGGCAGGTTGGCCACTCTGCATGTACAAGGCGCGTCCTTCTGAATAAGAAAACAAAGCAAGGCTTTCATGGTGCCTTGGGAATCTACGGACCACATTTAATTCCTAATTTTTAAAATGATGACCACATCTAAATTATTTCTACATATTCTTATATATCCTAAAATATCTACAGTAATTCAATATATGTATGATGAAGTCAAAACATATTCTTTTATTGCTATTATTAAGCAAGAGATAACATGAGGCATACAGGTAGACTGCTTTCTGCTTCCCTTCTTTTAAGGTACAAAACCAACCAATACAGGAATGGAGTAACCCTCTGTGGGTAACCCAGATTCTATCTCTGCTGAATAAAACCCTTACAAAACACTTTTTTGTTTAGCAGTATGTTTATTATCACTGAAGTGATGGCCGGTCCAGCCTTCATGGCAGAAAGTCTTGGCTAGGAAGAGGAGTACCACCTCTATTAGCAGTATCAAATCAAACTAAGTAGCCTTTACAGACAAGTCATCAAAATGCAAACAGCTTGGGGCAGAGATTTAGCTCAGTGGTCCCGGCGCCTGCCTCGCAAGCGCAAGGTCCTGAGTTCGATCCCGGTAACCACATATAATGCTGGGCGTAGTGACTCACACCCACCAGCAATCAGTACCACATACCACAGTGCCGGGCGTGGTGGCTCACGCCTGTCATCCCAGCACTCGGGAGGCAGAGGCAGGAGGATTGCTGAGTTCGAGGCTTGCCTGGGCTACATAGTGAGCTCAGGGCCAGCCTGAACGAGACCCTGTCTCAAAAAAAAAAAAAAAAAAAAAAACAACGCAAACCGCCTGACCTATATGTGTGAAGACTGGGAAGGATGTCTCACTTAGCTTCTATGATGGTTAGAGTATTAGAAATTAATTTTAGATTCTTGAATTTCATTTTGGGGGATTGGTGATTGAATCCAGGGCCTTCACACTGAACTATATTCCTAGCTCTTTTTAAAGTATTACTTTCTGAGGCAGAGTCTTGCTAAGTTGCTCGGTTGCCCAGGTTGGACCCAAACTCACAGTCTTCCTGTCTCAGCCTCGCAGAATACATGGACCATCAGCCAATAGGGCCTCACAAAACGTGAGGTGGATGGATAAAGACCGGACTAGGGAAACAGAAGAAAGGGTGGAAGTCTCTACTGTCCAGAGAAGCCACGGTCATGCGAGCACAAAGAAAGGGTTTTGTAGTGGTCTCTGCAGCCTCTCACGGCTTCAGGAACCGCTGCTCTCTCCCACCATTTTTTGAGAAGGAACATTTATATTTTCTAAGTTTTTTTTAAAACTGCTAAGTAAAAGCAGCTGTAAGCTCACTTCCCTGATCCCTACTCTCTACCCCTACTGTCAACCCTATGGCTAGCCCATTATTTCCCCATATTAAAAATTTGAAACTATTACTTGGAATAATGTTAAATGCATAATAAATAACCCAAGTCATAGAGCTTTAGCTTAATAGCAATGCCAATGCCTCCAAGACACAGGACTGACGTGTAATTCAGAAACGACCTGGACAGACAGAACTGAAATCAGCGTGGCTGAAATCTGTAGCCTTTTAAGTTGCTAGTTTTGTTGGGTAACTTAGGTTACTTTGGGTATTTCATTTAACGACGTTTAATTACATGCCAGGAAGGTATTTTTTAAAACGTTTATTTGCAATACAACTTCTAATAGAAGAAAATTTTAAAAATAATTGCCTATTTGAAATAATTATAATTGTATCATAGAACAAAGTGTAATTAGAAAAACATTACCATTCACTCCTATAATTTAAGACAATATTACCAAATTTTCATTGAAAACTATGTGCTTCAGTTTGTTCCCAATTTGTTCCCATGCGCTGATTGCTCCACTGAAACTTCAATTCCCTTGTGCTAAAACCTCATTTCTATAAAATAAACACCAAAGTATGCTCATTGTTACTGTCATGATTTTTAAAGTATGTTCTCAGCAGAAGTCTTCATCTAGCATTAGCCTCTTAATGTTCAGAACATACTTGATTTCTTTACAGATAGAGCTTTTTAAAACTGTTTTATTAGAGAGAATGTTAACGACTGCAGTTAATGCACCCGTGAAAGATTTATCATGTTTTTCCTTTCACCCTGTAAAGGAGAAAGGATAAATTCAGTAACACTAATGAGCAGCGGCTGGGCAGGGGCGGGGAGGAGGGGGAGGGGCTCCCGAGTTATCTCTGAGCAGCGGTGTTTCAGGACAGCAGGACAGAAACAGCCTTTCCGAGAGCCCCACACTGACAGCCGGGCTTCCACTCCACCAGTGACCTCACCCTGATCAGTGGTTCTGGTGCTTTCTCCAACAGTGACCAAAATTAGTCTCTGGAGAAATAAAGACTTAAACATTGCCTGGTCTGATTGTGTAAAAATAAATGTGTACTGGCCTTAGACCTGCTAAAACAAAAGTTAACAAAGATGGTAGGTTGTGTTGTTTGTTTGTTTGGGGTCTATAAAGGAGAAAGTTTGGCCAATTCATTTGTGTAGTTTTAAAACAGCCGGAGGGCTGGAAATGCAAACAGCTCCTGTGGCCAGGAAGGAGCAGGGCGGAAGCGAATTGCAGGCTGGGCTGGGCTGTCTGGACGCAGCTGGCAGCTGGGTTAGGGTATCTTTCAAGATCCTGCTGGGCTGTGACAGGATTTGTCTTTGGCCTTTTAACTTGTGTGAACGGTCTTCTAGCTTTGTCTGTACACTGTAGTCTGATTTCTTCATATGAACTTTATGTGAAATAATATCTAATAAATTCACTATGCTCAGACATTTCAATTGATTTCTAATTGATAAATGCAAGTTATATATGCTGATAGCACACAATATGATGTTTTAAAATATTAGAACTTGTGGAATAAATTGTGCCAATTCATACAGACATTGCTTTACATCCTTTTTGTGGTGAGAACACTTAAAATCTATTCTCCTAGCAATTTTCAAGTATACTGATATTATAATAACCATGCGGTAAAATGTATGATATGTATTGTGTAACGGTAAGAAAATATTCAAAGGAGAGTAAGTAAAGAAGGGAAAGAAAATAATTGATGACAAATAAAGGGAACAAAGCTTATGTATATAGGGGTTGGGGATTTGGGGGGCAGGGGAATGGGAAAAAATGGGAATTAAGTTGTGTCATATACTGGTACAAATTCTAAATGTCGATTGTGATCACAACGTGTATATAAAATGTACCAATAAAATCAATTTTTAAAAAATAATAGCCACGTTGGGCCAGAGGGTTAGCTCAGTGGTTCCGGCGCCTGCCTCACAAGTGCAAGGTCCTGAGTTCGATCCCTGGTAACCACATAGAATGCTGGGCGTGGAGACACGCCCACCAACAATCAACACCGCATACCACAATGCCTGACGTGGTGGCTCACGCCGGTCATCCCAGCACTCGGGAGGCAGAGACAGGAGGATTGCTGAGTTCGCGGCGGCTTGCCTGGGCACCATAGTGAGCTCAGGGCCAGCCTGAACTACAAAGCGAGACCCTGTCTCCAAAAAGAAAAAAAAAAAAATAATAATAATAGCCATGAAGTATAACAGATGTCTTGAACTTATTCCTCCTAAGTGAAATTTTATGACTTTAACCAACAAGAGATTTATATCTTTAGGTAAAATAGTTACTTAAAAGTTTTGATGAGAATACCTCTGTTATTTCTCAAACTTACCCTTTTATGGTTTATGGAAATTAACTAAAATAACTAAAAACAGAAACAAAAGTTCAATTTCATTGTGAGAATCAACTACAAATCACACAGCTGTGGAAGGCATAAGAACCAGCTTTGCATATTTGAGAGTTTTTGTTGAGAATAGAAATTAGCTCAGATGGACAAAGGAACAGCTGATTTGCTTTCATAATGTCAGAGTCAGAGGCATCTAATTCAACTTTTTGTCCAAAGCTGAAAGCGATAGAAATGTCTGCCCTACTGGACAAACTCCAGTGAAAGACTTCTCACTACTTGGTAAAGTAGCACATTCCATTCATAAATGTGTTTCTCATTTTGGGGAAACCCTTCTTTGTTATGTGATAAGAGTATTTCCTCCGTCCAACTATTACCCATAAATCTCACTTCTTTCCTTTGAAGTCACACGAAACTGATTTTCTTATTTTTTCCTCCTCAACAGCCCTTCAAATATATGAGCGATATCTCACTCCCAAGTCTTTATCCTTCTTAGCCAAATGACCAACCACAGGAAATCCAACTTCTTCCATTCTCCTCTGCCCTCCCTCCACCTTACATTGTTTTCTCATCTTTCCCACTTCCTGTCCTTCTTTCTTCCATGTACATTAACTGAGTATCCACTAGCTACGAAGTCACCACATGCACACACATAAGACATGAGCTCTGGGCCTACACCTTTCAGCATTCTCTTTTGGTTTAATTCATAAGTATCTTTTTAAAAATAGAGCCGTCAGAAGTGAACTTTTCGAATGTGAACTTTTAACTCTTTTTACACTGAACACCATATTTCTATAATACAGCTAATTCCTTTTGCCCAGTCCTTCTCAAGAAATTCGCCTTGGCACATTCTTCTCACGGGTTAATTTGGACTTTGGGGTGGGCTATATAAGGATTTCTCTTCTTTTTCCACCAAGCAATTTACGACTGTAGATCTCTAAGTTACACTCATTCCTCTTTAGGAATCTGATTTCTAGCTATAGATTTGGCTGTGGCATTTTAACTCCAGGACAGGTTAAGATGACAAACCTGGAGCGCTGTCTCATTACTGTGGCTTCCTGTGTGAGCCACTGCTGGACTTGGCACCTTATTCCTCCAACTCTCTGGTTCGGCCACTCATACGGAGACTAGGAGCCGGTGTGGACAAACCGGCTGATCACCGACTGGCTTCACGCCAGAGCAGCTATCTCCATCAGGAGAGTAAATTGCCTACAGACTGTGATAATGGCCATAGGCTTTCTTTTTTATTTATTGACTGCTTTATAAAGAAAAAGATAAAATTCTCCCACATTTGTCACCTATAGCTGCCAGAAAGGTTTTTTATTTTAAAACAATAAAATGTCAAGAACTTCCTAATTTCAGAATTACTTCCTGTCACGTACTTACTATATACACTCCAGATGATCATAAAAACGTGAAAGTAGATAGATGTGTTTATTGGACTGGAGTCAGCCACTGTACTGGGTATGTCACACATTATTCTTCCTTTTAATTGTCTCAATTACTCTACAATAAGGGTATTTTTGTCCTCTCTTGACAGATGTAAGGAAGTGAATAAATTTAAATCCTTTCAAATTTTCATTTATCACAAAAATTCTGCTTTACACAAATCTTATATACTTAAGTAAAAATTTCTCTGGGAATAAGTATCTCTGTAATTGTTATGTTGCTTGGGAGTGCATTTTAAATTCTAGTGAAAACTACAATAGCACTTTTTAAAAGTTATAGGATTTGCTACTGTCCAGAGTTTTAATTTTTGCAAAGCTATTTGATGCAACAGTTTAATTTTGCACTTCTGTATTCTCGCTGTGGCTGTGCATGTCTTTAAATTTTCATTAGCATCATACAAAGTCAACAGCCCTTTCATAACCCTTAAGCATTTGATAGATTGCCCATCTTACATACTGATTTATAAAAGTCACCTGTTTGTTCTGGATGCCACACGAGCTAAATACATTGCAAGTACCTTCTTCTAGTCTTGCATTGGTTTCTAAATCTCAGCCTCTGGCATCTTCTGTTGTCACCATGGTTTTTATTTGATGTAACTAAATCTATCACTTCCCCCACCATGGGATCCAAGCCATGGCCTTTGTTAAGTACAAGCTACCACTAAAACAATGTCCTGAGTTGAACCTATCACTGTTTATGGTTCATATCTTTTCAGTCTTGTTGAAGGAATTGTTCATAGCATAACCTGTGTTTTCCAACAATTTTATTAAAGCTTCTCTTCCTTCGGGCTCTTAAATGCTTTGGAATTTACTTTTACAGATTACCTAAGGTTGAAATTGAACTTGCTCCAGGCAATCCTTTCTGAACCTGTAACATCCCCTCTTTCCAGGCCCCACAGCCACACCAGCTTTTTCTTCTGCCCCAGGGATCTAGTTGCCTACACAGGACTCTGCTCATCACTGTAACAAACCAATTAACACTGAGGTAGAAGTCAAAGACCTGGCTGGCCTCTGGTTTTAGTTAGGCATGGATGCATTGAAGAAGTTACTTTTCTGTAGTTCAGCTGTCATCCTATTGTATTTATACTATTTTTTGTTGCTATTATTTGATCAATTTATTTGTTAGATTAATGAAAAGTATGAAAAATAAATGTTTATTTTGTATTTATACTATTTGCTCACTTGGTTCCTTAAAAGGTTGACATCTTATCTATGAAAGCACCTTGTGCTCGCTTCGGCAGCACATATACTAAAATTGGAAAGCACCTTAAGTTCAGAAGAAAAGTTTTTCCACCATACTATTAAGTCACAGAATCTATTCTCTGATTGGCTGCCAAAATTAATTTTCACATCTTAGTCAAGCACAGTGGTGTACACCTGTAACACTAGCATTCATGGAGACTTAGGCAGGAAGATCACAAGTTTGAACCCAGCATGAGCAATGTAGCAATTTAGCAAGACCCTCTCTCAAAATAAAAAAGGGGTTGTAGATGTAACTCAATATGAAGATCCTGGTTTCAATCCCTAGTACTGCCAAAAAAATTTTATCTTTTTACACAACTTGGATAAAAGTTTTCCACCAAAATATTAAAAAGTGGAAGATATTAGAAAAGGGACTATACAAGGCTGCAAAACTACAGGGTTAAACATTTGGGTTTTTCCACTGTATGCACAAGGTCATAAGCAAATCTTGGGAATTTAATTTCCAATGCCACATATTTTCACAATGAACAAATAATAATTATTCTTCAGTGATAACAAAATGTGTATCTGTCCTCCATCCCACAGATGCTAGATCTCTCTTAGCCTGCACTAGATCTTTAGCTGTAGCTTATCCATCTTCTAAGAAGTTGTGTGTGTGGTATTGGGAACTGAACCAAAACCTTCCCACTAGGCTATGTCTAGTTTCCTATCTATCTATCTATCTATCTATCTATCTATCTATCTATCTATCTATCTATCTATCTATCTATCTACCTACCTACCTACCTACCTACCTACCTATCTATCTATCCATCCACCGATCCATCTACCCATCTATCTATCGATCATCTATCTGAGACAGGGTCTTACTTTATAGTTCAGGCTGGCCCTGAGCTTACCCTATAGTCCAGGTAAGCCTCAGACTCAGCAATCCTCCTGCCTCTACCTCCTAAGTGGCTGGGATTACAGGCTTGAGCCACCAAGCCCAGCATTTGTGGTATGTGGTACTGATTGTCGGTGGGTGTGAGCCACCATGCCTGGTATTGTGGAATGTGGTTACCGGGGGTCGAACTAGGAATCTTGGGCTTTCTACACAGATGCTGGAACCACTGAGCTAAATCTCTAGCCCTTAATAATTTATTTTTGAGACAGCCTCACTAAGGTGCCCAGGTCAGGCTTAAACTTGCAATTCTGCTTTCTCAGTCTCCCCAAGTGCTAGGACGACAGGTGTGTGCCACCACTCCTGGTAACATGTTATCTAGTATACTTATTTATCGTGGTTAGGGTTCATCCTTTGACTCATCTACTCTGGAATGTAAGCATGAATCTTGATCTTTTTCACTATCTTTTAGGGATGCAGTGGAAAGTTCCCCTAAAAATGATCACAAATTGGAGGTGTGACTTACTGTATTTTATCTGAAAAGGAACCAATATGGGGGTCAAGGCATCAAGGCCAAATCTCTTTTCCAGGAACGAGAGACTTTTACACTGGAGGGCATTATGGACTTTGACCAGTGATCCAGAAACTTTATCTGTTTGGTTTAAAGTATTCCCCCAACCTGTCTCCGCCCAGCCTCTTTCCCTGTAACTTCGCTCCAGCCAGCCTGGTCTCCTCATATCGAACTGGCTTCCTGCGCTTCCCACTCATCTTAGCCTCTTCTGACACTCTCTCCTTCTAGATCATCCGGAGTTCCCTCCGCTCTACTAGTTGTTTTCATTCTTCCGCTTAAATGTCTAATCAATTCTCACTATTCCTAAACTGATGGACAAAAATGCATATAGTCTTTTTTTCATCATTTCCAATATAATGCACAAAGCCAATTATCTACTATATTCAGAATTTTAGTAGCTGACATAATAAGGAAAGGTCAGAGAAAGAAGCCTTTTCACTTATTTCTTCCTAGAAAACAACCTGAATGTTAACATTAGAATCCATCATCATAAAGATATGAGGATTCAGACAACGTTAAGTGTGTGTATATTAATCAAGGTAGTCTTCAAAATCTATTTCAGGCACAGAGAAACAAAGGATTGTGGAGATGACTATGATTAGGTTTCTTGGGTAACTGCCACCGTTTGAAAGTCTTCTAGCAGCTGGCTTGCAGATTAGGAGGAGCTTCACAGGCAGTGCTTTCCCTGACCCAATGTTCCTATGGGTGATACACATTTTGTAGACACAAATACCAAAGTTCAGATGACCAAACAGCTAGTAAGATGTGGAGCAGGGAGTACAACCCAGGATTGCGTGATTAAAGAGAGAATGTTTCAAGAGCTACCGATTTGAAAATGAGTTAAAAGAACTGACATTACTGGTTGAGCCCTTTCTCACCTTCCTATCCATGGGGCTCCTCTGGCCCCATTTATTAAAGAAACTGAATTAATCTTCCTTAATTATGCTGTCATCATTTGATAAATCTAACCATTCTCTGCGACCTGCACAATCTAGGAGAAATGTCTCAGCTTCAGATCCAAGACTCATCAGTATCTGACTTGATTCATCTCTTCCTAATATAAATCCAGTAATCCTGGGGCTAACCAACTTCACACTTTCAAAAGGAATTTGATGTGACTTAATACGTCTCTGTGACCATACAGATTTGTCCACAAATGCTCATAGGACAATGTTTCTCTGATGTATCTGTTATTACTTTCTGGGGCCATCCCCAGGTATTTCCTCTAAATGGGATGTCTGCTTAATTCTATGTTCCTCCTTTTGCCCACTTATCCAAGTGCAGTCCAGTCCCAATCCAGTGCTGACCCCAACTCCTTCATGAAGCCTGCACTAAACATTTCTTGGGAAGATAGCCCTTCTCTTTTATATCCTTAGAGCACTAGATTGCAAGTCTGGATGCACCTGATTCCCCACATACAAGTGTACAGGCTCCTCTTTCAAAGATTTTCATGGAGTAGGTCTGGCTACTTCCGCCTGGGGAAGTGCATCTAGACATGTCTGTCAGATCTCTGGGACTATATTCTGGTGTTACACAGACAGAACCTTAATCTCACTTTTACTAATACTGATGCTTTTAGCTCTTAATGTTTAACCACCTTCAAGAATGTCCTCAACGTCTTAGTAGGAGAAAAATTTTGAATACCCATGCTATAGGTTGAGATTGTGTGTGGAGGAGAGGGAGAACACCTACAACTATCATTATTTTATTAGATCAGCTCTTTCTTTCAGATAGAGTGTGGACATTGAAGCACACTCACAGGCCTGAGAAATTGGAAGGCTCACTGCTGACTTCTGAAGCCCACAGTAGCATAGACCAAGGAATCTCCATTGTGCTACAGTTTCTCGAAGCAGACTGCCTTTTCATTTAAAGTGACAGTACTCACACATTCCTGTAATTGAGCAGAACCGAGCATGTGTTCAAAGAGTGAAACAATGAGCATATCTAATTCCAAGATGAGTGAGGCTATGTATCTAACATCTCCTTGGGGACAATTTTAAAGAGTAAGATGCACAGAGCATTTTTTTTTCATTCAGAAGAACAAAGGCAAACTATTAATTCCAAAATTTGCAGTAAGAACTTAAGACTAGTAGTCTAAAGATACTTTTCTATCTTATAGAAGGCAGGCACTCTGTTATATTCAATAAAATTAGCACAGTATTCTTTTCAGGAATATATTAAAACAAGGATATTTCCATGTACTTTTTAAATTACAAAAGGAAGCCAAATAAAAAAGGAACATGGAAGCATTTTAGTAGCAGGGGCAGGACTTTCAAGAGGTTGATGTTATGACCGAGAAGCATGGCTTACACAGCAATAAACTAGCACGGTTGCTTTGTACTTGAGTCTGAAACAGACGTCAGGCAGTTAATCTCAAAATGACTTGTGATGTGTGTCATTTCTTATTAGGAGTCTGAACACAGCAAAGACAAAAGGAAATGGGCAATACTTTCCTTGAAAACGCACAGGAATAATAACCTGCCCAGCTTCCGGGGAGGGGGACGTGAAACAGCCCCTGACCATTCCGTTTGTCCTGCAGGAAAGCACAGCCCCTGCGTAACCCTGGCTGCCCAAAGCACCTGCTCCCTCACTTTAGCACTGACATTAAAATAGACAGGGACCAGACTTCAAGACTCTGGGAGGTGCGGAACCACAGTGTCTCCCGGCTAACGTAAGGAAAGGAAAGCTGGGAAATGGGAGCAGCGGGCTGAGCACAGCTTCCTCCCCTCCCTGCCTTGAAACGCCTCCACGGAGCCCAGAGGAGCAGCAGAGTTAGAGCAGCCCGGGACCTCCAGGGTCAGTGAAAATGACTTCACTTTACCTCTGCATTGTGATGACACACTGAGATGGCACATTCTGGATCCCCACAGGCATGTGCTAACTTTAGATTTAACTAAGGAGTGCAATGATCAATAAACCTTTTGACCTCTAACTAGTCCTAGTATCTGTTAAACTCCAAGATCTCACTAACCAAAGTCTGCTTACTCACATGAAAAAATTCAACGTATTTAAATCTTTAAATTGTTCAAAAGAAAACCAAATGACTAAATTCACTTGCAAAGCTACTACTGTTCTTCCTGATCAATGTCTTAGTGCTCTGTAGTCCTACTAACACAGTGACTACCATTCTTCTTTTGAAAATCCCTTGCCGACTAGGTGCCCTTTATCTACTACACCAATTCTTAAGGTATGTACATGTTTTGCATGATCACCTCTATTTCTAGTAACACTTTTCCTTGTATTTTCTCCATTTTCTACATACACAAAATGGAAATTTAGCTTTTATATGTTTAATGTATTTAAATACATGCTCCTATGCAAAAATTAAGATAAAACAGGCTGAACACCTCTGATCCAAAAATCCAATATTCAAAATCCAAAATTTTCCAAATCCAGAACTTTTTCCACACATGCAAAATTTCACACCAGACCTCATGTGAAGGCCACAGGAAAATTTTATATTCTACAGAATTAAATATTAAAAATTATACAGAATTACAAAAACATTATACAGAATTACCTTCAGGCTCTATGGATAGGGCATATATGAAAAATAATCTCAGACTTAAGACATGGGTCTCAGTCCTAAGATATGTCATACATTTGCACATATTCCAAAATCTGGGAAAAAATCCAAAGTACTTCTGGTCCTGGGTATTTCGGATATACATATGTGCACATCCATATCTATCTACCTTTGTAATTCATGGGGAAGAAATTATCTGAGAAGGTAGTGATTTTTCCACTCTTATGAATAATGATGGAGGAAAATACTGCTTTTGTCAATTTTTTAAAGGAAAAGTACATTTACACTGCCTAATGGGTCAAGCTCTATAGAAGAGTAAAAAGGGATTACTTTTGTATCCGAAGGTTTGGACTTGGTGTTACTACCTTTAGTACATGTACTTAAATAAAACACTTATTTTCTTTGAAAAAAATTTTTTTTTAATTTGAGACAGGGTCTTGCTTTGTAGTTCAGACTGGCTCTGAGCTCACTATGTAGCCTAGGCAAGCCTCGAACTCAGCAATCCTCCTGTCTCTGCCTCCCAAGTGCTGGGATTACAGGCATGAGCCACCACACCCGGCACTGTGGTATGTGGTATTGATTGTTGGTGGGCGTGAGTCTCCACGCCCAGCATTGTATATGGTTACCGGGGATTGAACTCAGGACCTTGGGCTTGCGAGGCAGGTGCCGGAACCACTGAGCTAACCCTCTGGCCCGAAACTCTAATTTCTTACATGTAAAATTAGAATCCTGCTATAAAGTTTATTTTCTCCTGAGAAAAGCTTCAACAGAGTTAATATGTACAAAAATGTATTGAAAACCATTTAACTGATTAAATGGTTAATACATACCAACTAGTAAACTAGTATGCTATAACACTATATATACTAGTGTATATTACTACTGTATATATGTAGCTATAACAAAGTATAGTTATATGTCAAAAGTATAGTTATATGTAATGGAAATAATTTAACAAATTAATATATCATAATTTTGTTTATACTATATCAAGATAAATTTTCATTTCAGTAAGAACTTAATAGTACACAAAATTTCACTGTGTGAAAACAACATAACCTGGCCCCTTCTACAAATTATACTATGACACACAAATAGAACTAAGGGAATGCATGTGCATTTTAATTTCAATAAGAACATACGATGAAATTACATAGATTTTACCGTTTAACAACAGAGAGAGGCGAGGTGCGAATTAAGCCCTAGGCGCGCCCTCCCTGCCTCCTGCAGGTCCCGCTCCATGTGCGCCGCGAGGCAGCTGTGTCACAGAAGCACGTCCGAACCGCGCTGTGGCCGCTGCTGAGTCCGTGGAGGGGCGCTGTCTGGAGAGACTGAGTTGTATTTTGGCAGAGCAAGCGCTTCTTTCTCCACACACCCTTACGGACGCCGAGTAAGGTGCGAGAAGAAGGGACAGGCCAGTGGAGTCAGCTGCACCGACATTCCCGTTTCTCAAAAGCAGTAGCGAGCACATATTGTATGATCAAGCATTCATTGTATGATCAAATAAATATGTTGGTAAAAAAATATTACTGTTAAAGACACATAGCCACGAACCCTCCTAAAACACTCCTGTTTCAAATGCCCTATGATTCTCGTCACTTTCTGAGGTGGATCTTTGTGGCTGTCCTTGCTTGCACTGCTGTGGCTAATGTCCTGGACATTTGCCTTTTCTGACCATTTCAGCTCCGAGATGGGCCAGAAGTCACACGGTGCCAACTGGCGAAGAGGCAGGAGAGGACACGTGCCAAAGCTGTAGGAATGAGTGTCACCGTGAGACCGCGCTGGGTGGCAGCCTGCTCCTGGTCACACCTCCTAAGGCTCTCGGGAAAGAAGGCTCCCAGAAGTGCTTCACAAAGCGACATGTGTGTTCGAACAGAGGAGGTGCGGTCCGAGGGGCACCAGCAGGCATCCGTCTCCCACTGGAGTCATTAAACAGGACCATTCACCGTGCACCTGTGATGACACCTCGCGTGTCAAGCCTGGTGCTTGGTATACATTACTCAGCGACCCAGCCCGCATCCAGAAGAAACAAGCAAATACACAAAGGATATAATGAGTAAGTACAGGGCTAGAAGGGTCCAAGGACGTGGAAATGAGGAAGCTGTTAGCTATGTAAGTGCCGGGAGGAAAACAGAGCAGTGTGAGAGGACTCGAGTGCTGGACAGTAGTAGGCAGATTCCAGCTCCCAGCATCAGGGCGGGTCTAACTTCCAGTACCGAGACAGACGGCGGCTCTGAGTGAAGATCCACTGGCCAAAGGGAACAGCCACTGTTACAGGCATGAGGCCACATTTAAGTTTAACAGAACAATCATGATAAAGCTAACACCCCATCAGCAGTAAGCAAGGTACAGAGCATCTCAGAGTGACCCGACCAAGGAGACAGAACTAGTAAAAAACAAACCCAAAAAACTGGGCTTTCTCGCTTGGTCCACCCTTTCTTTCATACTGTGGCTTTGGTCACCAGGCAGAGAACACGCTCTTTTTCTTGTAAAGCACTGCATGGGTCAGACAGCATCTCTGCTGTGGTTATTGTTGCTATTATTATTAATCTGTCCCATTGATGCCTCTTGGAAGGCAGAAGCTCAAAAAATAATTTTATTTTTCCTACTAATGGATTTGTCTTCCTTTTCTTGGGTGAATCATCTTACCACAATACCAGTTATCAATTAGAGTAACTATGCTTCTTTGGACATTTGATAGAGGGAAAGCGTTAAACATAGGAACAACTTATAAAGTAAAAGCTGTTGACAATTTAATATGAAAAATGCTGAGGGAAGAACACAGAAAACGTGGAGCCTTATCACCTGGACAGACAACTGCATTTTTCAAGAGAGGAAGGAGGTTAAAAACTCCCTGATGAGGAAAGTGGAACTTACAGAAAGACAAAAATGGCAAAAAGACAAGACTGAAAACATATTCTAATAAAAATATAAAAGTACTAGGATAATAGGCAATATAAAAGAAAAAAAGACCAAGAATCAGATTTCAGACACAGTAGACTAAAGAGCTGATGGAATTACTGGTGGCAGGAGAGGAGCAGGGGAACGTGAAAGCCGAGTCGCCCTGTGTAGTGCAGGGTTAGGGTGGCGCGAGCTTCTCACCAACACACGGGTTCAGCAGACAACGGGTCAGTGTGGGAGACAGGGACACCCAGGGCTTTTCTGTCCCAAACGATGGCCTCCAGCACCTGTGCCTGATGAGCACCCAAAGCGGGGCTAGCTCGCACTGAGGTGTAAGTATAAGCACATGTCAAGTTTTGAAAATTTTACAGAAAAAAATATAACATATCTTATATGTTTACAATGATTACATGCTGAAATATTTGAATGGAGTGGGTTAAATAAGATATTAAAAATTAATTGCATTTTGTGGTGGCTCACGCCTGTCATCCCAGCACTCGGGAGGCAGAGACAGGAGGATTGTTGGGTTCGAGGCTTGCCTGAGTTACATAGTGAGCTCAGAGCCAGTCTGAACTACAAAAGTGAGACCCTGTCTCAAAAAAAAAAAATTAATTGCACTTATCTGTTTTTACTTTTTTTTGCTTTTGAGACAGGGTCTCGCTTTGTAGTTCAGGCTGGCCCTGAGCTCACTATGGTGCCCAGGCAAGCCGCTGCGAACTCAGCAATCCTCCTGTCTCTGCCTCCTGAGTGCTGGGATGACAGGAGTGAGCCACCACGTCCGGCATTGTGGTATGCGGTGTTGATTGTTGGTGGGCGTGTCTCCACACCCAGCATTACATGTGGTTACCGGGGATCGAACTCAGGACCTTCCGCTTGCGAGGCAGGTGCCGGAACCACTGAGCTAACCCTCCAGCCCTACATTTTATATTTTTTAAGACTCTCTTGCTAAGTAGCTCAGGCTGACCTTAAATCATAGAAAGGTACAAGGTCAAACAGTTGTCTTTCTAAATCGTCTCTCTCCGTCAAACAGAGATATAGAAGAAAGAAGAACACATACTTCTAGTAGTGGATATTTACCGAGCAGCCTAGACACAATGTTCATCTTACTTGTTCTCCCACAAAACCGAGGGAGACAGTATTATAACCTTTTATAGAGAAGATTAAGGCCCCAGGTCACACACTGAACATTGGGGTGGAGATTCTAACCAATGAATTAACCATCCCAGGTCTCAAGCTCTAAGTCGCCACATCTGTTCCAAAACAAATTATGCTTCCTAATTATTAAACAGTTGTGATTTTCAAAACAATATTTAAATTACGAAGTCATTATTGTCAGAGTCAGTGATAGCTGGTAAAGTCCTAATGTGAGAAGAAAATACAAATGTGTAGACGAGTAACTTTTAAATCACGATGAGCTATTTCCTTTGGCATGTTGCTACCATGCAGGGAAAACCTGCAGGTCTCCAGCTCCACTTCTTGCCTTTATCAGCATCTGCCCCTAAAAATTAACCTTCTAAGTTAATTGACACGTGTCTAATTGTCCAACTGCGAGGATCACTGGCAAATCCTCAACAGCAGGGCTCAGTTTTCTGAATGTAATTAGATACATGATATTGACCCATTTAATGAATTTCAACTGTCTACAAAATCCTTGAAGTATGCCAAACTGACTTGAAGGAAGCTGGCTTAAAATGTAACCTTTTGTTGAAGACTCAAAACTTGCTGAGCACTGTGATACGCTTCAGGAATCTCAGCATTTGGAAAGCTGAGGCGGGAAGGTAAGGAATTTGAGGTCACACTGAGCTACATACCTAGTTCAAGGCCACCCTAAACTACACAATGAGACTCTGTCTAAAAAGGAATGGGGGGGGCAGAGAGGGAGAAAGAAAGAAAGAGGGAGGGAAAAAGGGAAGAGGAGGGAGGGAGAATATGAGAATCAAAAATTAAGCTCCTTCACTGGATAATTTTTAAATGAATTTTATACACCTTGAAAATGCTACACTTTCAAGGACAAAAGAAAGACTTCAAAGTTTGATGAAATCTTAACATTGTAAAATCTATTATGTATAAACTGGGATAAAAAGATTAGCTTTAATTTCAAAGACAAGCTTATCTTTCCCTTTTACCTTTGGGTTCTACTGCCTAACTGAACAAGATGGCCACAGACCTGCTGAACTGGAGAGCTGTAGGTATAACATCATTGTCAAAAGCTTGTGTAAATTTTATTAAGCAGTTTGTCTCCGATTATAATGGACATGCTTCCCTTGACGAACAAAGCACTGCCATAAACTTACTCTCTAGAAGTGGAAACAGCAGGAAATTTGCAGGTACGGAGACTCCAAACTGAGTCCCCCCTCAGCAAGAGTGTCTTGACTTCCCAAAGACCAAGATGTAAAATTCTCACGCTCACGACGGTTGATTAACTCGATAATCACTGCCCAATCATTACACGGTGACTGCTGCCTCCCACTTGTTCATTAACATAAAGCGCTTTACTGGGTTAATTTTTAAAAGCAGGTGCTAGCACCTACTGGGTGCCACACACTGTTGGTACCAGAAACACAGCAGTGAACAAAACGACAATCTCTGTCCTTGAAACTTACAGTCTGATGGGAAAGGTCCTCAGTAAATCAGACTAAGAAAGAAAACACGCAACACACTGAACCGTAAATGCTGAAAATAAAATAAAGCAGGCGAAGAGGATACGAGCGTGGGTCGGGCGGTAAGGTTGCAATTTTGGATAAAAGTGATCAGAAAAAGGCTTCACGTGTAATCAGGTGGCGAGCACGTGCCTAAAATGGTAAACCCTGCGCCTGATGAGGATCGGGTGGAAGCGGGAAGGACAAGGAAGGAGATTGTTGGCACGTCTCACCAGCCCGAAGTGGGCAGCAGGGACAGACGTGCTGTCGCGGTCCGCCGCCGCCCGCCCGGCCGGTCCTCGGTCCTTTGAGCGTCAGCAGGACGCCGTCCGTCCTTTGTAGCCAGGAGCCGCTCCCGCCGCCCGAACTCCGCGGCCCGGCGCGGGAACCGGGAGGGGCGGAGGGTCCGCGGAGCCGAGGCCGCACGTGGCGCCGCCCGAGCCCGACACGCCCCGCGGGCGCCGTTGGGGCCGCTCTGCGCGGCCGGGGCGCGTGGGTCCCCGCGGGCGGCGGCGGCGGGGCCGGCGAAGTTCCCGGGCGCGGTCCGCGCGCCCCCCCGCCCCAACGGTCCCAGACCGGCGCGCGAGCCCGCGGCCGCCGCCCGGAGCCCGCCGAGGGCGCCCCGCACTCACCATGACGCCGGCGGCGGTGCGCTGTCCAGGGTGGCCGCGTCCCTCTGCCGCGCTCCCGCCGCGCCCGCGCTAGTCACCCACGCCCGGCGCGCGCACGCCGCCCGCGCCTCCCCGCCCCCCGGGCTCGCGCGCGCGGCCCCGCCCCGGCCCCGCCCCCCGCCCGCCGGAGGCGCCTCGGGGGCTGCGGCGCGGGACCCCGGGCAGGCGAGGCTGCGGCCCCCCGGGCTCGCGCGCCCCCTCCCGGCGCCCTGCTTGTCCTGCGCGGGCGCGGCGCCCCCTGCCGGCCGGGTGACGATTTGCAAGCCCAGCTTTCCACGTCACGCGGGCAGAGGAGCCACGCGAGGCCCGGCGCGGAGAGAAGGGCTTGCGGTTCAGGTCCGCGTCGAGGTTTCCAAGGGCGCGGTAGGGGGAACGGACTCCGGACTCGTGCGTGCGCAGGTGTGCCCACGTGAGGACTTCAGATTCGAGGGATGGATGGGAGGGCGTGTCAGCGGCCCAGAGCGGAGCCTCGCCGCGTCTCCCGAGGATCTGATGACTCCGGGGCTGGTTGACTGCGCTCAGAGGGCCTGGCGCAGCCCCGGCCCCTCGGCGTGGGCGCGCGTGCTCGCGTGGTCCAGGGGAGAGAGACGGGAGCGTGGCGTGAGCTGCGCTACGTGCCTGGTTTGTTGTGCTGTGGCGAACGAGGGCAGCCACAGCCGTGGAGCCGCCGCCCGAGGCGCACGGCTGCGCGGCCCGCACCCGACGGACGCGGACGGCGAGGTCGCGGAGCTTTGGGAACCTCAGGGAGAAGGACCGCAGGTCCCGGGGCTGCGACCTGCCGTCGCCACAAGCCCTGCGCTCTCAGCTTCCCCCGCGGGCGGTGAACCCGGGCACACACTCGCTGAGACGTCCGCCAAGGCTTCCGCAGTCGCGCCCCCGCGCGGCGGCTGTGCGTCGGGGAGTGTTTACCCGGCCTCCTGCGCTCCAGCTTCTTGGTCTATAACAGCGACAAAGCAGCACCTGTTGTCGTTAGGGTCGAATGAATAGGAGTACGACTCGAGATTGATTGGTTATTGACTCAAGGCCTCTGAGAATGAGAAGTGATATCCTGTTTAGCGCTGACATTTTTATAAGAAGTGTCTAGCGTGTCGGAATCGAATGATTCCAATGTCGTTGTTCACATTATTCATTCAGCGAATACTCAAGAGCTTGTTAAACGTCGTGTCGAGAACTGGGAAGCCGACACAGACAAAACCCCTGCCATTTGCAGTTTCCAGGGTCTGTAACGATCTATAATATATTAGGACATCCAGACTGGAAGGAAATCTTTTCATATTTTTACATGTATTGATTTATATCTTAAAACTATAACAATGGTTTCTATATGCTTTGGATATTGAATTAATAAAAATCCTGGATCTTAATTTCACCATCATTAATCTGCTGTAGTAGAACCTCAGTACTTAATCTACATTTTGTTCTCATTTATTATTGTATATAAATCGCATCAGAGGCTTGACTACAATACAGATGTCTGCAGCCCAGCCCGGTGGCCTCGGGTGCAGATAGGGAGTATGAAATTTTAACAAGTTTTAACCTTGATTAATGCTGAGGCAGGCAGGTCGTGCACGGACCACACTGTAACAGAATAGATAGTTCTGTCATCTACTCAGGAAAGGCTTTAATTAACTCTCCCGACAACATGAAGGATCCCCTACTGTCCCATGCTGAGATAAACCTGGGTCCTCACAAGAAAAAAAAATTATTTTAAGTAACAGCCAACTTCCAAACACTATGCAAATCTTCACTTATGGAAATTATACTTTGCTGAACACCCTAACATGTGGAAGGAACTCTCAGACTTTGAATTACCCATATACTTCTACATTACCATTTAGCCTAATAATTGTGGTTTTCAATTTTGTCATCTAAAAGCACGTTCAATTCACAAGACCAGAAGTACATCTTTAAACACCCAACACAGACACACACACACAGTGTATTTTAGCCACTGGCAGGTGGATCCTGTAATCCCAGTATTCTGGGAGGCTGAGCCAAGAGGATTGCAAATTAGTGTGGGCCATGTGGTGAGAAAATGTTGAAAGAAAGAGAGGGGGAGATGGAAAGAAAGGAAGGGAAGGAAGGGAGAGAGAGAGAGAGGTTTGGGAATACAGTTCATGTAAAGAAATTAGGTTCAAACCCCAGTATCTCAAAAAATTTACCTTTATCTTCTTTAAATACTCTGTTATATGCCAGATGTGATGGCTTACGCCTGTAATCCCAGCACTCAGGAGGCAGAGGCAGGAGCTCATTGTGTACCTGGGCTACACAATGAGCTCAGGGCCAGCCTGAACTACGAAGTGAGAGCCTGTCTCAAAAAAAAAAAATACTGTTTTATGGCTTTCCATGTCACTCAGTAAAGGAATGGAGGAGACCAGAAAAGCTAGACGGTGTATTTTCTCACTAATGTTCATTAAAAAAGAAAAGAAATGTTTTCATCTCCACAAACAGAACTGGAAAACTGCTTTAAGCAATATAACTGGAAAAGAGGTGCTCCCTAATCAGTAACTAGATTTTACTATACTATCACTAACATGACTTAATAGTATTTTTCCTCTTATTTAGTTTCATCTATGTAGTGCACAAATGCTGAAATCTGTGTTTCTTACCTGCAGGATAAACCCACGGTGACACCTGTACAATAACTTGATTATAATTGAATCGTGTGTTGGGTACTTACATGGATGTGGTGCTATGTATAAAGTGATCATTGACATAATCCAAGAATCTTAAACCTAAAAGTAGAGCTAAGGCCCTGCACCTCATATTTTACTGGTAAAGAAAGCATATTTCAGGAAAGTTAGAGAAGACCTAACTCACAGATGATTGTTTCACGGCCTAGATCTCTAGAATACTGTTCTAAAATAGAACAGTGTTCTATTGTCTCCACCGCCAGCCAGAATTAACCTTCCCGCTCTTATCAACACCATGAAGTAGTAAAGTCGGTGTTTTGTGAGCCTGCTCTTCTTGTTAGATGGTTTTCTTGTGGAGCAGCTCTTCTTTTGACACCTGGCCTTTTTATTTTCAGTACCGAAGACTGAACTTGGGACCTCATACTCTATCGCTGAATATACCCACAGCCTAGCACGCTTGTATTTTATGCTGAAAAAAAAAAAACCGCTGATGATTTATGATTATTTTAAGTCAATCCAGTACTTTTCTTCAAAAAAAAATTGTATTTTTTAGGGTAATAATGGAAACTGACTCTGGAAACTCTATCTATCCCTTGGCTATATGCAACACTTTGTATTAAAGCCCAAGCTTCCAGCAGGTGAACCCTTTGGCCCAAGGCAAACTAGTTAATAAACAGGCAGAAAATGAGACTTAAGAAGCTGAGCTTGGGCCTGATCTGTGCTACTCTGAGTAGCAAACGATGAGATGCCTAAGTTTGCCACACTTTTATTTGGTACCAAGCTTTCACGCCGATAGTCCCAGCATGTGGAAGGCAGGGCAGATGCTGGCAGTTATGTCCATGAAATTCCCATAGGACGGGGCAGATGCCAGCGATAATCCTTGTAGATGAGGATCCTGGTGTAGCCCTGCCCTGGAGCACCACAGCATGCAGGACCCCCGGAGTCCTTGTTGCTACCAGAGGTGAAAACAAGAGCCAAGTCCCCAAATCCGTCTGCAGGCAGGAAAGCTCGGTCCAGTCACAGTTCACCTGTGCAATTACTTCTCCAACCAGCATTGTTCCCAACGGGCTCCTTAAAAATAGCCAAGAGATGTGGTCTTTTTTAAAAAAAACATCGAATTGGTGCATTTATTCTAGTTGCTATTTAATGGAGCACAAAACAGGACAGTTTCAATGTAGTTAGCATTTTTAATTTTCCAGTAAATTAATGAAGGAATGTTTTGGAGATGAAAGATAGTGAACCTAAATGATGTTCTAGAATTTGAAGAGTGAGCCTTCCTTTTTACTTTTCTTAATTAATGGACTACTTCAAAAGTAGATAGAATAGTAATTTCAATGCATCACTCATTCATCTTCAAAAATTATTACAACCAATCATTTTATCTAGATTTCCACCTACTTCTCATTCTGATATTTTGAAACAAATGCAAGAAATAATATTTTATCTGTGACTAGTATGTCTCTAAAGACAAAAATTCTTTTTAAATACATAAGCACAATACCATTAAAACCTAAAAATTAATCCTAATTTCTTAATGTTATTAAAGATAGGCAATGTGTGTGCAACTTTGTGATTATTATTATTATTATTTTTTGAGCCAGGGTCTTGCTTTGTAGTTCAGGCTGGCCCCGAGCTCACTCTGTAGCCCAGGCAAGCCTTGAACTCAGCAATCCTCCTGCCTCTGCCTCCCAAATGCTAAGATTACAGGCATTGTATGTGGTTAGCTGGCATTGAACCCAGGACCCTGCGCTTGCAAGGCAGGCACCGGAACCGCTGAGCCAAATCTCTAGCCAACTTCGTGATTATTTTTAGTTTTCCTTATAATACTGCAGTTGGTTCACGCATCTTCAAAGTTGCTCTAAATCTCTGTATCTTCTTATCTCTTATTTTCTCCCAATTCGTTTGTGTGGCAGAACTTCCAGTAGTCTGAGTCTTTCCTGTTGAACAGTTTAACATTTGTTTCTGAAGTATGTTTTTGTGCACTGGAGACAATAAATGACTCTGGAGGCTTCCTCAGATTTAGGATACAATTTTTTAAACTAGGTGGTCCCGTGTTTCTCTAATAGACACAGAATACCTGGTTGTCACTCCTCTGTAATGTGTAGGCACCAGTTAATGTACAGTGCTTACATTCATAATCCATTCATTAGCTAGAATACTTTCAAGAGAAGCTTCCCCGCAAGTGCTGTTAGGTTAAAAAGAAAACAGTTTGTACAGGAAAAACAGACACAGGAATTTTCTGGTTGTAAAACGGAGATTCGGCTCATTAACAGTGTAAAACTACAGAGAGCAAGTTCCAACACTGGATATGAGGACAGGTCAAGATGAAACTGTATTTGGAAATACTCAAATTTGCTGCCAACGTCAACAGTGCCACGTTAACTGTTGTTGCCTAACTTGTTTTTTACATCATTTGTGCACTATCTGAAAGATTTTATTTAAATAAGCTCTGAAAAGGACAAAATTAACAGAAGGCTTTAATGTGATTAGTCCTTGTTGGGGGGGGATAGGTCAGAGCTCAGGTGAATGAATTGTGAAGATCTTTTTGGAATAACAATTTGTTGGGGGCTTTGTTAAACTAGTTAAATGGAAAAGTACACATGATACTCATTAGTCTTTCAAGACCTGCATCATGGTCAGACTCTAGATAATCTCAGAAAACTTTGAGCACAGTTCCTGCTGTCATGGAGATAACGGTTAAATAATGCAAAAATGAAAAATGACCGTCACCGTGGTAAAGCACATTGCTACCTTTGGAGTTTGTTTCGAAGGTTCTAGCATTTTCTCCATGTTTCTAATGAGGAAATCAAATGTGCTACTAGCAGTGAGGAAAGAGCAAGAAGCCTGAGGAGGGCCAGCTGATGTCTCCTCAGCTGTGAATTCCCTTCTAGGAAATGCTCTTAAATTTACAAGGTGAGGTCAGCTAGCAAATTGGTGGCCAAGGAAATTCGTGAGTTTTAAAAAAATTTCTTGTCATTCAGAGGAAACACATTTTGATCCATGTGATCCTTTTCTCACCATTTACCCTGCAGTCAAATAGGGCAAGGTCTGGTACTGCTTCCATTTGAATTTGTGCTCATCTCTTTCACATTAACATCTGCATCTTTAAAGGCCACACAACTTGTGGTCCATCATTTCTGGTAAACTGAAGTCACCATGTTCTTGACCTTTGATACACAGAAGGTATTAGGGACCCCACACCGGGAGGGTGCCGCTTTATCCTCTCTGCTCCCGAACACTTGTCTTGCCTCCAGCTCTCTCCAAGTATTACCTCGCGTTGGACCTTGTTACATGACCTTGTTACATTAAATTATAGTCAGTGGGCAGTAATCAGACTGTCGGAACTTTAGCATGGTCTCTCGTAATAGTTCTCAGATCACACTCCTAAGCATGATGCGCTGACGCCTTTTGAATTCCTTCCCCTAACAACTTAAAACAAACTTACATCCTCTGGGATCTCACTGGTGAGCAGGTCAACAGCCTTTACTCCAGGGAAGAGAAAGAGGAAAAAGAAGCCAACAGGAAAAAGTACAAGAGGTACTTATGTGTCTTTTCATTTTAAAAAATGGGGAGCTTTTCCAGACAGCTCTTTATTGACTTATTTTATTCTGTTGTAAAGAACACAATATGATTTTAAGATGTGTGAAAGTATTCAGAATATGAATTATTCATCTATCCCATGATATGCTGTCTTAGTGAATATTCCATGTGTACTTGAAGAGTATATATTTGTTTTGCAGTTGTTGAATGAGGGCTTCACCCGAAGTCAATTTTTTCTTGATAATACTAGATCTTCTGCATACTTAGGTTGTACTAATTTCTGATTAATCAGTTTATTTTCAAATATTATTCTACTCAAGCAGTACAAGAACTTTTGACAGCATATTTCTGGTTTTTCATTTTTGTGTGTGTGTGTGCTCTTGTTGGCATGCATCTTACTTTTATACATGCCATAATCCTACAATTCATTGGATCTCCTCCTTTTTTCTTTTCCCTTCCTTGCTTCCTTCATTCCCTTCTTGACTGAGATAACCAAATATCTTCTAGGGCAATTAAAAGGAAAGTGTTTTTATAGTGTACTTCCACATTAATCAACTTAACCTAATTTCCTTCTGTAGATCCAGCTTTCGGCTTACCTTATTCCCCAGGTGTGAAATTTCTTTGACCACTTCTTGTAGGCCAGGTCTTCCAGGAATGAATTGTCTCAGGTTGATCGCTCCGTATTTATGTGAGACTTCAACTATTGTACCTGAGGTAGCTAAGACTCTGAAGATGAATACAACTGCTGATTTTTTTTTCCTATAAACACATCAGAAGGTGGAATCTACTTAGCCTCCCTTACACCTGTGCTGAACGCATGACTTGCTGTGACCAATAATTGAGGCAGAAGTCCCACGTGTCAGGTATAAGTCTAAATTTTACAAGGACCAGCAGCTTCTACTTTAGTCCGAGGAAGACATCCATCTTGGTGAAGCAGAAATGCATTACAGAATTACACGACACAATATGAAGAGTGCACGACATAATATGAAGGTGCATGAAAGAACACCAGGCATGTGACACGTAAACAGAGCCTTCTAGGACCTCTCAGTCTAGCCCGGCAGGAAATTCAATTGAGGAATCAAGCTCGGCTGATTCTACTCAGAGCAGAAGAATCACCCAGCTAATCTGTGTCCAGATTCCTGACTTCATCATATGGTTATAAGAAAAGTCAGACACATATTCAGTCCATTTTAAGAAATTTTCTATGTATTTTATAGACAGTGCACCCCCCGAGCCTTCACCCAGATTGTACCGCCCTCCTCATTAGTGATATTCTTTCAGGTAAGAGTGAAAAACTTGAAGTTACATCAGGCTAGTTCTTAGTTCTTCTACTTTCTACCAGTAGTAATTCAGGTTATTCGATCTCTAGTGGCTGAATGTGTAGACTTGAATAGTAATTTTCTAGGTACATTTAGCTGCAAAGTTTCATTAAATGTATTTTATAACTTTTTCAGGTACTGTTGTTGAGGCTTCAGTAATATTGATCTTTTAGCATTTTTATGAAGTGAAAAAAATCTTATATTTTTCCTTCATTCAAACTGTAAAGTGGGTATTATGGTAAAAGAGAATGCATGTTGTTTTGTCACAGTTGAAACGGAATCGTGACTCTGGCTGCAAGCCTTTGGCTGGAAACGGGCACAGATGGCTACAGCATTATTTCTGGGCTTACTAAGCTGAGACTTCTTGTGAGACAGAATCAGAAACCTGCCATTCGCCCCTAGGTGGAAGCAAAACTAGCTGAGGTAATGTGTTAATTAATGTGGCCATCGAGGAATTTTCCCTGTTTTTACTTACTTCCCCTGGCTTTGTCCAAAGAAGGCTTACAGGGTGGAGCAAAGCTGCTCACCTTCTGTCTGAAAAGTGAGAGAAACAGAAAGAAACCAGGGTCCTGGACTGCCTTGGAGGGAGCATCTCCAGTGGCCTAAAGACCTCCCAGCAGGCCCGGCCTCCTTAACCACCTCCCAGGGCAGCAGTCTTCTAACACCTGGGGCTTTGGGGTGCACCCAAGATCTAAGCCACAGCACACCCTATGGATGCATACCAGCATACTGGAGTCATTCTCTTGCACTCCCTTTTGGTAGAATGATAGAAATATTTTCCTCAAGCTAGTAACTGGTAGAGAAAAGAAGAGAAAGATGGCTTAGTGAGATACATAAAAAATAAGATATGAGGCTGTGTTTATTAGTGATATTAAAAGTATGCTCACTGTGCTTTAGATGGACAACTTATTTTGCTACTGACAAATACTCACCGTTATTCATTTCCCACACATCACCACAGTTTCTGTGAACCCCGGCATGGAATAGCTGAGAGTTTGTGAACTTGCCACGGGCTGAAGGAGAGCCCTGCTACTTGGTCAGTGTTTCACCCCTCTTTTGCTCACGTGACGCCCACATCCGGGGATCAGTCCGGTGAGAGTCAACGCCCCCGCTCCCTTCCCCCAACCCAGGTGCCTCTGAAAAGCCAGGCCTCTTCTGAAGCACCCGGAAGGACGGAGGGAGCCCTCCTGCCCGCCGGCCCTCCCCCCTCCCCCACAGATGCTCTCTGCAGCGCTCCAGGCAGGGTCCCCCTTGCCTTTTAGACTGCTTTCTAAAAGGAAACTAAACCACAACACATCTCCGGGGAAGAATCTTCCCTGACCTCACACGTCGACACCCCAAGTTTGGGACTGATGACCTAAGGAGGATTCTGCCCTCACAGTTGGGAAGAGTGTGACACAGCCCTCAGAGAGCGCCCCCTCCCTGCGCTCCCTGAGCAGATACAGCCAGAGGACCCTGCACAGGCGCCCGCTCTACGGGCCCCTTGATCTTACACAGCCTGATCTCCAAAACTGACAGAGAGAAATTGCTGCTGCTGACAATCCAGTCACTCTGTGGTCTTTTATTGTAGGATCCCAAACACATTTAAAAACCAAGTCAATGACTAGTCAATCATCCAAACCCCTAGTTATTTCCCGTTTCCCATCTCATCGCATATGATCTTGAAGCAAGTTCCACATTATAAATTTTAATTTGTAAACATATCAGGATGTATCTATAAAAGATATTGACTCTGTTCTGTCTGAAAACCACAACCACAATACCATGACTACATCTTTAAAAGTTAATGATAGTCTACCATACTACCAAATGAAGTCAGTGTTCAATTTAAATCAGGGCCTATAGAAGCTTCTGTAGGGCCAGGCATGGTGACTCACGCCTGTAACCCCAGCATTGGGAGGCAAAGGCAGGAGGACTGCTGAGTTCGAGGCTTGCCTGGGCTACGTGGTGAGTTCAGGGCCAGCCTGAACTGCAACGTGAGACCCTGTCTCAAAAAAATTAAAAAAAAAAAGAAGCTTCTGTACAGTTACATTGTTCTATAGTTTCTTTCTCATTCATTTTTAAACCGTGCACTTTTGAACTTTTGTAATGAGTGTGTTTAGTTTCTTGTCACCAGCATTTACAGTAGTGCATGTTGTAAAACAATAGCTGTCTTTTGAGGCATTTGTGAGGCAAAAGTGATAACCACTATGCTACAGAAGCCAACTGTTTTGAGGCATTTGTATGAGCCAGACCTGTGGTAAGTACTTTATTACTATCTTATTTCAACTGTTTTTTCCAGTGTTGGAAATTGAACTTAGGATCTTGCCTTGTTGAGCGTGTGATCTGCCGCTGAGTGACGCCCTCAGACCTATCTCTTTTAATCCTTAAAGCAACCCGTTGAGTTCAGTCTTATCAGTCCGTGTGACACACAGTGATGAAGGCCAAAGGAGGTGACGTTATTTGCCTGGGAACACATGGTTACTAAGAAACAGAGATTCAAAACTACATCGTTTTGACTCCAAAGACCACGTCCTTCAGCCCTCGGCTTTGCCGCCCACGTACCTGCATCCAGAGAATTAATACAGTGCTGAGTGGGCACTTTGCTTTGCTCAGTACTTGTACCAGGGTTTGAAGTGGGTCTGAGATTCACAAAGGAAGCAGGATGTCCTGACGACACAGCTGCGCAGTCGAGCTTACACCAAGAGCTGTGCACCGAGCACCCTCTGCGTACGTGGCCCCTGGTGGGGACCGGGTGAAGTCAGCAGGTGAACCGTACGCGATCTGTCTCCTAAGTCGGCAGATACGCAACCTCCCCAGTGAGGAGGCGACTCCGGAGAGTGCAGTGTGGCTGCAGATAAGTGCCAGTGGCAGGAAGGAGGTAAACTTGGAAAATGTGCACACCCCACGGCCCGTGAACAGTATGATGCTACTCAGCAGAACCCAGGTGCCTGAGGGCCGCACCCTGACGAAACTCCCCTGGGGTTTCCACCACCCTGCGGATTATATCAAAATGCTCAAAATGTTCCCACCACTCCCTCCACGTTCAGCACCTCACAAAGCAGACAGATGGGCAGTGAGCCCTGGCCCTCCTTCTCTGAATTCCCAGGCAGAGCCCAGGCCAAGGATATCCTGCCCGTCCACGTTAACAACAATCCTTCCGCTGGTTCCTCTGAAAAGCTCAGGATTATCTTTGGGTCATGAATGGCCCGGGCCCTTGGACCCTGTTTGTTTCCCCAGCACGTGCCATGGCACGTCGTGCAGCTTGGTCTGAGTCGGCACCTTGCCAGCTCTACCCTGGCGCGAGAGTCTCTGTTCCCAAGATTACCCATCACGCACTTCTCTGATTACCCCATTACATCCCCGGGTCGCTCTTGGTGGTCGCTGCAGGAGGCAGTGAAGCCCTGTAGGTCCGCTGTGGTAGGTGCCAAAGTTCTCCTT